>RJWK010020376.1:0-31535 GCA_004363435.1 Platanista minor | reverse complement strand
CCCTAGGTTCTTCACGACATTTCTTTTTTTCTTAGATTCCATATATATGTGTTAGCACACGGTATTTGTCTTTCTCTTTCTAACTTACTTCACTCTGTATGACAGACTCTAGGTCCATCCACCTCACTACAAACAACTCCATTTCGTTTCTTTTTATGGCTGAGTAATATTCCATTGTATATATATGCCACATCTTCTTTATGCATTCATCGGATGATGGACACTTAGGTTGTTTCCATCTCCTGGCTATTGTAAATAGAGCTGCAATGAACATTTTGGTACATAACTCTATTTGAATTATGGTTTTCTCAGGGTATATGCGCAGTAGTGGGATTACTGGGTCATATGGTACTTCTATTTGTAGTATTCTAAGGAACCTCCATACTGTTCTAAATAGTGGCTGTACCAATTCACATTCCCACCAGCAGTGCAAGAGGGTTCCCTTTTCTCCACACCCTCTCCAGCATTTATTGTTTCTAGATTTTTTGATGATGGCCATTCTGATTGGTGTGAGATGATATATCATTGTAGTTTTCATTTGCATTTCTCTAATGATTAATGATGTTGAGCATTCTTTCATGTGTTTGTTTGCAGTCTGTATAACTTCTTTGGAGAAAGGTCTTCTGCCCATTTTTGGATTGGGTTGTTTGTTTTTTGTTATTGAGCAGCATGAGCTGCTTGTAAATTCTGGAGATTAATCCTTTGTCAGTTGCTTCATTTGCAAATATCTACTCCCATTCTGAGAGTTGTCTTTTGGTCTTCTTTAAGGTTTCCTTTGCTGTGCAAAAGCTTTGAGGTTTCATTAGGTCCCATTTGTTTATTTTTGTTTTTATTTCCATTTCTCTAGGAGATGGTTCAAAAAGAATCTTGCTGTGATTTATGTCATAGAGTGTTCTGCCTATGTTTTCCTCTAAGAGTTTGATAAATTCTGGCCTTACATTTAGGTCTTTAATCCATTTTGAGCTTATTTTTGTGTATGGTGTTAGGGAGTGTTCTAGTCTCATACTTTTACATGTACCTGTCCAGTTTTCCTAGCACCACTTATTGAAGAGGCTGTCCTTTCTCCACTGTACATTCCTTCCTCCTTTAGCAGAGATAAGGTGACCATATGTGTGTGGGTTTATCTCTGGGCTTTCTATCCTGTTCCATTGATCCATATTTCTGTTTTTGTGCCAGTACCATACCGTCTTGATTACTGTAGCTTTGCAATACAGTCTGAAGTCAGGGAGCCTGATTCCTCCAGCTCTGTTTTTCGTTCTCAAGGTTGCTTTGGCTATTCGGGGTCTTTTGTGTTTCCATACAAATTGTGAAATTTTTTGTTCTACTTCTGTGAAAAATGCCAGTGGTAGTATGATAGGGATTGCATTGAATCTGTAGATTGCTTTGGGTAGTAGAGTCATTTTCACAATATTGATTCTTCCAATCCAAGAACATCGTATATCTCTCCAACTATTAGTATCATCTTTAATTTCTTTCATCAGCGTCTTATAATTCTCTGAATACATGTCTTTTGTCTCCTTAGGTAGGTTTATTCCTAGATATTTTATTCTTTTTGTTGCAATGGTAAATGGGAGTGTTTTCTTGATTTCACTTTCAAATTTTTCATCATTAGTGTATAGGAATGCCAGAGATTTCTGTGCATTACTTTTTTATCCTGCTATTTTACCAAATTCATTGATTAGCTCTACTAGTTTTCTGGCAGCATCTTTAGGATTCTCTATGTATAGTATCGTCATCTGCAAACAGTGACAGCTTTACTTCTTCTTTTCCGATTTGGATTCCTTTTATTTCCTTTTCTTCTCTGATTGCTGTGGCTAAAACTTCCAAGACTATTTTGAATAAGAGTGTTGAGAGTGGGCAACCCTGTCTTCTTCCTGATCTTAGTGGAAATGCTTTCAGTTTTTCACCATTGAGGATGATGTTGGCTGTGGGTTTGTCATATATGGCCTTTATTATGTTGAAGAAAGTTCCCTCTATGCCTACCTTCTCCAGGGTTTTTATCATAAGTGGGTGTTGAATTTGGTCAAAAGCTTTCTCTGCATCTATTGAGATGATCATATGGTTTTTCTTCTTCAATTTGTTAATATGGTGTATCACATTGATTGATTTGTGTATATTGATGTATCCTTGCATTCCTGGAGTAAACTCCACTAGATCATGGTGTATGATCCTTTTAATGTGCTGTTGGATTCTGTTTGCTAGTATTTTGTTGAGGATTTTTGCGTCTATGTTCATCAGTGATATTGGCCTATAGTTTTCTTTCTTTGTGACATCCTTGTCTGGTTTTGGCATCAGGGTGATGGTGGCCTCGTAGAATGAATTTGGGAGTGTTCCTCCCTCTGCTATATTTTGGAAGAGTTTCAGAAGGATAGGTGTTAACTCTTCTCTAAATATTTGATAGAATTCGCCTGTGAAGCCATCTGGTCCTGGGCTTTTATTTGCTGGAAGATTTTTAATCACAGTTTCAATTTCAGTGCTTGTGATTGGTCTGTTCATATTTTCTATTTCTTCCTGATTCAGTCTTGGCAGGTTGTGCCTTTCTAAGAATGTGTCCATTTCTTCCAGGTTGTCCATTTTATTGGCATAGAGTTGTTTGTAGTAATCTCTCATGATCTTTTGTATTTCTGCAGTGTCAGTTGTTGCCACTCTTTTTTCATTTCTAATTCTATTGATTTGAGTCTTCCCTTTTTTTCTTGATGAGTCTGGCTAATGCTTTAACAATTTTGTTTATCTTCTAAAAGAACCTGCTTTTAATTTTATTGAACTTTTCTATTGTTTCCTTCATTTCTTTTTCATTTATTTCTGATCTGATCTTTATGATTTTTTCCTTCTGCTAACTTTGGGGTTTTTTGTTGTTGTTCTTCTTCTTCTTTCTCTAATTGCTTTAGATGCAAGGTTAGGTTGTTTATTCGAGATGTTTCCTGTTTCTTAAGGTAGGATTGTATTGCTATAAACTTCCCTCTTAGAACTGCTTTTGCTGCATTCCATAGGTTTTGGGTCGTCGTGTCTGCATTTTCATTTGTTTCTAGGTATTTTTTGATTTCCTCTTTGATTTCTTCAGTGATAACCTCGTTATTAAGTAGTGTATTGTTTAGCCTCCATGTGTTTGTATTTTTTACTGATCTTTTCCTGTAATTGATATCTAGTCTCATAGAATTGTGGTCAGAAAAGATACTTGATGTGATTTCAATTTTCTTAAATTTACCAAGGCTTGATTTGTGACCCAAGATATGATCTATCCTGAAGAATGTTCCATGAGCACTTGCGAAAAATATGTATTCTGTTGTTTTTGGATGGAATGTCCTAAAAATATCAATTAAATCCATCTTGTTTAATGTATCATTTAAAGCTTGTGTTTCCTTATTTATTTTCATTGAGGATGATCTGTCCATTGGTGAAAGTCGTGTGTTAAAGTCCCCTACTATGAATGTGTTACTGTCGATTTCCCCTTTTATGGCTGTTAGTATTTGCCTTACATATTGAGGTGCTCCTGTGTTGGGTGCATAAATATTTACAACTATTATATCTTCTTCTTGGATAGACTCCTTGATCATTATATAGTGCCCTTCTTTGTCTCTTGTAATAGTCTTTATTTTAAAGTCTATTTTGTCTGATATGAGAATTGGTACTCCAGCTTTTTTTTGGTTTCTGTTTGTATGGAATATCTTTTTCCATCACCTTACTTTCAGTCTGTATGTGACTCTAGGTCTGAAGTGGGTCTCTTGTAGACAGCATATATATGGGTCTTGTTTTTGTATCCATTCGGCCAGTCTGTGTCTTTTGGTGGGAGCATTTAATCCATTTACATTTAAGGTGATTATCAATATGTATGTTCCTATTCCCATTTTCTTAATTGCTTTGGGTTTGTTATTGTAGGTCTTTTCCTTCTCTTGTGTTTCTTGCCTAGAGAAGTTCCTTTAGCTTTTGTTGTATAGCTGGTTTGGTGGTGCTGAACAATCTCAGCTTTTGCTTGTCTGTAAAGTTTTTAATTTCTCCATCAAATCTGAATGAGATCCTTGCTGGGTAGAGTAATCTTGGTTGCAGGTGCTTCTCCTTCATCACTTTAAATATGTCCTGCCAGTCTCCTCTGGCTTGAAGTGTTTCTGCTGAAAGATCAGCTGTTAACCTTATGGGGATTCCCTTGTGTGTTATTTGTTGTTTTACCCTTGCTGCTTTTAATATGTTTTCTTTGTATTTAATTTTTGATAATTTGATTAGTATGTGCCTTGGTGTGTTTCTCCTTGGATTTATCCTATATGGGACTCTCTGTGCTTCCTGAAATTGATTAACTATTTCCTTTCCCATATTAGGGAAGTTTTCAACTATAATCTCTTCAAACATTTTCTCAGTCCCTTTCTTTTTCTCTTCTTCTTCTGGAACCCCTATGATTCAAATGTTGGTGTGTTTAATTTTGTCCCAGAGGTCTCTGAGACTGTCCTCAGTTCTTTTTATTATTTTTTCCTAATTCTACTCTGCAGTAGTTATTTCCACTATTTTATCTTCCAGGTCACTTATCCGTTCTTCTGCCTCAGTTATTCTGCTATTGATCCCATCTAGAGTACTTTTAATTTCATTTACTGTGTTGTTCATTGTTGCTTGTTTCACCTTTAGTTCTTCTAGTTCCTTGCTAATTCTATTTCCAAGGTTTTGGATCATGTTTACTATCATTATTCTGAATTCTTTTTCAGATAGACTGCCTATTTCCTCTTCATTTGTTAGGTCTGGTGGGGTTTTATCTTGTGCCTTCATCTGCTGTGTGTTTTTCTGTCTTCTCATTTTGTTTATCTTACTGTGTTTGGGGTCTCCTGTTTGCAGGCTGCAGGTTCGTAGTTCCTGTTGTTTTTGGTGTCTGTCTCCAGTGGGTAAAATTGGTTCAGTGGGTTGTGTAGTCTTCCTGGTGGAGAGGACTAGTGCCTGTGTTCTGATGGATGAGGCTGGATCTTGTCTTTCTGTTGGGCAGGTCTACGTCAGTTGGTATGTTTTGGGGTGTGGCCTTATTATGATTTTAGGTGGCCTCACTGCTAATGGGTGTGGTTGTGTTCCTGTCTTGCTAGTTGTTTGGCATAGGGTGTCCAGCACTATAGCTTTCTGATCTTTGAGTGATGCTGGGTGCTGGTGTTGAGATGGAGATATCTGGGAGATTTTTGCCATTTGATATTATGTGGGGTTGGGAGGTCTCTTGTAGATGGGTGTTCTGAAGTTGGCTCTCCCACCTCAGAGGCACAGCACTGACTCCTGTCTGCAGCAGCAAGATCCTTTCATCCACACGTCTCAGAATAAAAGTGAGAAAAAGTAGAAAGAAAGAAAGAAAGAGAGAGAGAGTGAGAGAGAGAGAGAGAGAAAGAGGGAGGGAGGGAGAGTGGGAGGGAGGGAAGGAGGACAGAAGGAAGAAAGGAAGGATAAAATAGAATAATGTTAGATAAAATAAAATATGGTTATTAAAATAAAAACAAATTGATAAAATTTTTTTTAAAGTTAAAAAAAAATAAACAAAAAAACAAAAAACCAGACAGATAGAATCCTAGGACAAATGGTGAAAGGAAAGCTATACAGACAAAATCTCACACAGAAGTACACACATACACACTCATAAAAAGAGGAAAAGGGGAAAAATAAATAAATAAATCTTGCTCTCAAAGTCCACCTCCTCAGTTTGGGATGACTCATTGTCTATTCATGTATTCCACAAATGCAGTGTACACCACGTTGACTATGGGTATTTACTCCGCTGCTCCTGAGGCTGCTGGGAGAGATTTCCCTTTCTCTTCTTTGTTCGCTCAGCTCCTGGGTCTCAGCTTTGGATTTGGCCCCGCCTCTGCATGTAGGTCACTGGAGGGCGTCTGTTCTTCACTCAGACAGGACGGGGTTAAAGGAGCCGCTGACTCGGGGGCTCTGGCTCACTCAGGCCAGGGGGAGAGAGAGGCAAGGAGTGTGGGGCGAGCCTGCGGCGGCAGAGGCTGGCAGGATGTTGCACCAGCCTGAGGCGCACCGTGCGTTCTCCCGGGGAAGCCATCCCTGGATTACGGGAGCCTGGCATTGGCAGGCTGCACAGGCTCCGGGAGGGGAGTTGTGGAGAGTGACCTGTGCTCGCACACAGGCTTCCTGGTGACAGCAGCAGCAGCCCTAGTTTCTCAGGCCCATCTCTGGGGTCAGCGCTGGTAGCCACGGCTCACGCCCATCTCTGGAGCTCCTTTAAGTGGTGCTCTTAATCCCCTCTCCTCGTGCACCAGGAAACAAAGAGGGAAGAAAAAGTCTCTTGCCTTTTCAGCAGGTCCAGACTTTTCCCAGACTCCCTGCCGGCTAGCCGTGGTGCACTAGCCCCCTGCAGGCTGTGTTCATGCCGCCAACCCCAGTCCTATTCCTGTGCTCTGACCGAAGCCTGAGCCTCATCTCTCAACCCCGGCCACCCCGGCAGAGGAGCAGACGAGTCTTTTGGGCTGGTGAGTGCCGGTCGGCTCCAATTCTCCATGCGGGAATCTCTTCACTTTGCCCCCCGTGCCCCTGTTGCTGTGCTCTCCTCCGTGGCTCCAGAGCTTCCCCCTCCGCCACCCACAGTCTCCACATGCGAAGTGGCTCCTAGTGTGTGGAAACCTTTCCTGCTTCACAGCTCCCTCCCACTGGTGCCGGTCCCATTCCTATACTTCTGTCTCTGTTTATTCTTTTTTCGTTTGGCCTACCAGGGAGTTTCTTGCCTTTTGGGAGGTCTGAGGTCTTCTGCCAGCGTTCAGTGGGCTTTCTGCAGGAGTTGTTCCACGTGTAGATGTATTTCTGGTGTATCTGTGAGGAGGAAGGTAATCTCCGTGTCTTACTCTTCCGCCATCTTGTTTCTAATCCCCCCTAGATTATATTCTTATAGAGAGAAAGGACATTAGGAGAAGACTGGTGAATAGTGATGTATTAATGCTAATTTCTTAGTTGTGATCATTGAACTGTTGTTTTAGAAGTTGCCAATGTTAGGGGTAACTGAGTGAAGGGTAACTGGGGTCTCTCTGTACTATCTTTGAAACTCTTCTGTAAGTTTAAAATTATTTCAAAATTAAAAAAAAATAAGAAAAAAGCACAAAATTATTAAAGTTAGCAACATAATTCTGGAAGACAGAAATAAAATATAGCTATAAATTTGGGAGTTGCATTTGAAGGGATAGAAGCTGATGTATGGAGAAGAAGAAAAATTAGATCAGCTGAGGACAGTGTGCATGGTTTTGGGAACCATGAAACATTGGTCTTCTGGAACAATCAAGTCTGCTCCAGATTTTAGCAAATAGAAATTCCAAAAAACTCCACCTGTGTGTCTGAGAACATTAATGGTCATGGTGCAGCTTCAAATATTGCAGACACATTATCCAAATTTGATCTCAATTTTTGATCCAAAAAGTAACAGACTCTCATACTTCATTCAATTATATTTAATATAAAGTATTTATTTTTTATATTTTAAGAGACTCTTGCCAAGGATGTGATGAATAAAGTACTTAACATAGAGCCTAGTGCCAAACAGTCACTGAATAAAAAGGTGAAATAAGGTAAAATATTAAAAATTAATTTTAGTATTCATTTTTAAAGACAGAAGTCAAGAAAAAGTGAAAGATGTTATAGCTTGATTCCCTTGAAAACTGCTCTTAATTAATTTTGATGATAAAAATTGGGGTGGGGGGAGGTTAATTTGAAGAATTCCAAGGGAACAAGAATCAGCAATCAAGGGTCCTCAAAATACTGACCTATTGAAGTACCTCTTGTCTCTTAAACCATTTCTATTTGATTCTTGTAGCTTTTGTCCTTAGAGATAAAAATCTTACCAGTGTGGTTAGGTGGACAAAGGTATGAGTCCCTGAATATGAAGCAATATCTCTTTGGGGATTTTGCTATTTTTGTACCCATTGCCCATCACCCCACTTATCTCACCTCTGAAATTATTACTTTGAGCAAGTTCAAGTTAAATGTTGGAGTGTCTCCAAATCACCAATGCTTCAAGCCTCAAATAACATATATGCCCTTATTTAATTATAGATTTTTAAATTAAAGGTTTATAATAGCAATAGGGCCTTTGTGAAGCTGTCTTAAAAGTGACAGATACAGTATATGTAATGACAAGATTTACTACCTAAGTAAACAGTCAAGAAATACTATAATGAACTGCAGCAATCCAGCTAAGATGTAACAGGGACATGAATCAGTGCCTCATTCTCCCTTGAAGGCAGCATTGGTTTTGTGCTCCAGGAAGGAAGGGGTTGAGAATTACCATTATTGTTTTAAATGGAATAACAATGACAACTGGAATTAGAATTTGACATTGAAAATTATTCTGAATTTTTAATGAAAACTGCTGTTAGGTATTTACTTCAAGTTTCTCTATTAGCTGGAAATACATTCATCTGTATACTAAAGTCACTCAGAAGATGGGTAAAAGAAAAAAAAAAAACAAAAAGCAAAACCTTCCCTACTTTTAATGTCATTTTCTAATAATTCAACTGTGAGACATTCAGACACTCAAAACTGAGTGTCAATTGACTGGAAAGAGCTTCCCCTTGGTCAGGGAAAATAATTCACATATCAATGTTATCTTAAGTGATTCCTTTGAGTGATGATATGTAACCACCTGGGAACAAAGAAGTGAACCCTATCGGACTATGCTGCACATTTATAGCTATTGGGAGAGCTGAGCAATGATTGCATATTGTGTGCCCTTGCATAAAATAAGAAGTCCCCAAACTTTTCTGAAAGTGGCCTAATGCAGCAATATAAAGTTCCAGGTATTTTTAAAATCCTAAGGAATCAGAACTATAGGAAATATTACCTCTTAATTATAACCCATTTTCTCTTAGATTTCTAATTTTCTACCAGATACAATTGTGAAAGCCAAGAAGCATACAACTCCCCTTGTATTCCCTTTTCTGGGTTCTCTACCACAATATCTCCTGTGACAACAGGACAGAGCAGATACTTACTGACACCCAGAGAGGTTGGGTTGAAGCTATGGCAGTAAACACTCTGATACTATTATTAAGTTATTAAGTTTCTACAGATTCCCATGAAGGAGGCACAATCAAGGGCAGAGCTGACATAATTAAAATTAAAATTCAAAGAATTTCAATTACACACACAATATTCTTGCCCCTTGATTTTGTGTTGTGAAGAATTTTTCCATAAAATAAATGAACCCTTACTGCATGATAAAAAGTACGGTTTCTGTTGGCAGAATGGTAATTGAATGCTGGCTCCTCCCCTTACTAGTCATGTAACCTTGAGCAATAGCCTCTCAACTCTCTCATCTTTAATCTGGGAATAAATAAGATATCTATCTCAGAGAGCTGTGTGAGAGGATTAAGTGTATAAAGGTAGAAAGTTCTCATGGAATGCCTGAAAACACACAGAAGCATTCATAAATTAGATTTTCAAAAATATAATTTAAAAATTACATTTACTTTATGTATTTGCATTATTTTGTTTTAAAATGACAGTAAGCGTAATCAAAACTGACCTAGGAAAAGGAAGGATATTTACTAGGTCATATAACTGAATAGTACAGGGCAAAAATGGATTGAGTCATGGCTTAACATAGGGTTTTAAACTATCTCATAAAAAATCTGCTTTTGTCTTTCATGTCTTAGTTTTGAAACCTCTGTGAAGACTGTATTCTCAGATATGTGCTTAATACAGACATAAGATGCTGCTAGTAGTTTTCAGGACTACACCCTTCCCAATTGCTATTCCAGAATTTCCAGTTAAAGTGTTTTTATATGCAAATTCTTGAACAAATTTTTGAAGCCAAATAAATGCAACACTAATTGGTTTATACCTAATTTATATAATCTTCCTGATGTAGAGTCAGGATTTTTTTGGAACCATTTGAACTGATTTGGACACATGGGAAGAAACAAGTGATCCTAGACAGAAATTGCAGAACTATTATGCAGAAGATGATGAATGACTGCAAGCCTTCAGAAACTGTCCACTACAACCTAGAAATAAGATCATGATCTCATTATATGCATGGAATTCATTGGAACAAGACAATGGAAATTTAGAACACTACAGAAGTGATGATGAAAACAAAAGGATAATAAATGATGATGAATACTGTGCTTTTATATTCAAAAGTGTTTTTTTCAATTTTGAAAGAATTCCACATATGCATTCTCATTTTGTTTTTCTGTGTAGCATCCTGTGAGATACACGTGGCTTCCTCATTACCTTTGTACTCAGAAGGAAACTGAGGCTCAGTTTCATTAAGCAATTTTTCCCAAGGCTATAAAAATAGCTTGAAGCAACATTAAGATTGGAACCAATACCTACTATTTTTTAATCTTGTATCACTCTCATTATATCACTTTATTGTGTTAGAGAGATCTAATTGGTGGTTTATATCCTGGGAAATGTCAGAAGGAAGGGGTATCCACGTTAGGTATTGACACTTTTACAATATATATGAAGTGGATAGCAATTGGTAAACACTGCCTGTTTGATGCTTTAGAATTCTACTATACAATACTGCTATAAAAATCATGCCACTCTCTCTAGAGTGGGCAAAAAACTTAGTTAATGGAAAAAATAATTAGAGGTAGAAGGCTGCTCAGCAGCTCTAATGTTCTCAATTTTGTTCACAAAATAACTTGTAAACCATTCATAATATTCTACCAGTACCTCCTTCTCTTGATTTATAATCTCTTTTTTATGGGTTCAGAATGGAATCAATGGTCTGGAATAGCACAGGAGGGTAATGCTTCCCAGAAGAGATGATGTTAGAAAAAAATGTTCTGCTCTTGCAGCTTTTGATGCACTTTCTCTTTGGTGTACAGGTTGGTTTTTTTCTCAACTGTGATCTGGAAATATACAACCAGAGGATCTCAATACACGCTCCTGTGTGTGACTGGCTAATTTTACTAACATCAGTTCTTTCTGTAATGATGCTGCATTTACTTGGTAACAGAAAGGTGTGGCGTGAATGAGGAAGTTGTGGGCACAACTCTGTGACTGAGAGAAAGGAGCTGCCACTCCTGAAGACAGGGAATCCAAGCTTCACATTTCTCTGTGAATAACAGTCTCAATAGGACTAAATATTAATGCATCTATCTTTCCTTAAAGGTACCAACCTCATGAAGAAAATAGCCTCTATGTTTGTGTTCTGTTTTTTGTCTGGGGCTGTTACTGTCACTGTTTTGCTAATGAAAAAATAATTTTCTCTGTCATTCATAGCTTCTTTTCCAGTCTTCCTTTGAACTAGTAAAATGCATTTTCAGAAAACTTTGTTGGAATTAAAAGTGCCCCTGTAAACCTTGACAAAGTAAAATTAACCTTAACCTCATGAACATGTAATAAACTATCATCCAGTTGTCCCAAAAAGCCATACATTCATTGTTTCAGCCACAATTATCGAGCTTTGAAAAATATAATTTCCTGGAATTTGAAAGATTATGTTCCTATTGCTCTTACCATAAATTAGAAGCTCAGATTTTACTTGGAATTACTGTTGCCCTTACTCGAGACAGTTATTTGTCATTAAAAAAAAAAAATGTAGTGTATCACCATTTTATTCAAGAGAATCTAATTGTTTGCCAAAATCCGTCATATATTTGTCACTCCTGCTATTGTATCAAGTAATTTTAAAATAGTCATGAATGTTGTTGTAAATTTGTGATTTATATCAGCTTTTGCCTTAGGGTAATTTAAATAATTTATGGTAAAAGAGCTAATTTTCTCTTTCTTATGTCTGGTGATTATTAAAAAAAGCTAAAAAGATGAATTAGTTGTCAGGTCAGGTAGTAAGCTCCTATATTGTGCCATGATTGTGTTCTAAGGATTAAGAATTTTTATCACTTAGTTAATTCTAAATGCAAAGGTAAAACTCAATGCTTATGATGAGATTTGAGATACTGATATATAAGATGATCAGCCTTTGGGTTGTGGTGTTGAATCATGCTTAATTAAGCAAAGGTGAAAAAAGACGTCCTAAGAACTTGCCTTTAGATAGCAATGCCCCAAGTGCCACAGAAGCTTATGATGGCCAAGAGAAGAGCTTACTCTATATTGATTGAAACTAAACCCTGCCATGCTCCAGGAATACAGTCAGAGACATCTATTGTATTATTGCAGGGAGAAGAACAAATTCACACTTGAGTAAACAAAGGTGCAACACTCGACTAAGTAAAGGTGCAACAAGATCTATAAATCAATGTGAGTTGGGTCTCCGTTCTTCCAGCATACAAGAATGGCTTGCTGGCAGCTCTTATTGTTTATGGAAGCCAGCTTTTTGTGCTACCTATTAGTATAGGAAAGCAGATTTTCATTAACTGCGTGAGGATGCTAACAAATATCTCTTTCCCTGCCTGTGCACCTTTGCTCCTCTCTGTAGCATCTGAAGTTGTGGACATTAAATCTGGCTGCCTTCTGGTCCAGAAGTTCTTATATACCTGAGACCACATACAAAATAATTGTGAATATGTGGTGGTACATTTTTTCTGTTCAAAGGATCCATAAATTTCACTCCATCCTTCCAAAAGTTTAAAAAAAGACTGATCTAATCCAGTGTTCTTGTATCACAAAGGAAGAGGGGAAACATAGAACTCAAGTGATACAGTAAGTATCCACTGCTGATAACAGACAGAGGTGAAACTACAGCCCAAGTCTTCAGTCACTCATACAGCCACTACTTCTACAAGAGGACTGGCCTATTTTTGGTACTGTGCTACAGGTAACCCACAAAAAAAAATTAAAAGAAGGGAAGGAAGGGAAAGAGAAAGAAAGTTAAAGAAGGACAGAGAAAGAGCTAGAGATAAAGGCTGGAAGCATGATTCTTCCAAATGTTCAGAAGCCTGTATCCTCTATTATTAGCACAATTATATATCATTTGCAGATTCTGTTTAGGATTATTTTTTAAAATAAAACTTTCCTCTGTTTTTTTTTTTCCACTGAGGCAATTATTAACATGTTTTTTTTTTTTTTTTTTTTTCCTCCAAGGGAAGAACCATCTCTTTATTTTGAAATAATAGGTGGCCTCCTAGTGGCAGGAACCTGCTTACACGTGCTGGCAAGAAGGGGAAGGGTATGGGGAGGGGACAGTATCCAACTCCACTGTACCTGTAAAGCTCAGATGCTTAGGATGTGCAAGACTTGGCTTTTTTTAAGGTAGTTCTAGACCATCTCCAAAATTAAATTATGTACTACAATTCTAACTCTATTAAATATAAAAGCTATTGGTAAAATATATAAGTGAATACATACTGGTCAACTAGAGAGAAATATAAGATGAAATTTTTAACACATCAGTGGTTGATTGGACAAGAGATCCTACACATCCAAAGCAAAAGGTCCTGGAGCAACACCCCATCATGTACGGTAGACAGAAGGCAGAATATTGGAGCAATCTTCGCTACTAGGGGGAGAGGGAGGGTAAAATTTATAGGGGGAATTGATATCAGGTTGGCTCATCAATTATCAGGGAAACTAGCAGCTGAGGCAGTGGGTAGACAGTTACTAATTAAGCCCTATAATTTAGAGAATTGGATAGTCACATGAGTGAAGCAGGAACTGGTCAGGCAGGGAATATCTTGAATGGCCTGACCATACACTCCACCCCTATATAACATGCATGACCCCTACAATAATACGATGATCTTTTTTAACTTCACCTTTTAATCTTATCCTATTAAATTTCAGAACCCATCAATGTAAATGCAAGATAATTTGCACAGAATTAATAGATATCACATTGAATAAGAACTTATGTAACAAATACAAATTCCTGATATTTGTCCTGCCTTCTCATCTCTTTTATTACAAAAACATAAGGTTTTATACTATTTGGGGGAAAAGGCAATAATTGTTATTTTGCCTATTTTATTTAGCATTCATAAAGATAAGTTTCACTTTGTTTACTTCATAAATTAAAATATGGCTACTTGGGAAGATTTATAAGATCATCCCATTGGGTCTAAACACATGAAACATAACTTATCATCTGTTCTAAACAATGTTAAAGGGCAGGCATTCTTCAAAAGTTGTAAAATTATAACCAGAGGCATGGATATAGCAGAAAGTGATATAAGTGAGGTGATTATATTTATCAGCCACATAAAGAACTAGCATTTGACTACTTCATGAATAGAGGCATGCAGCAAGCACTATAATTTAGAGTCATGAATCATTTTTGATTGTTGTGTGTGTGCATGCATGTGCATCTTGTAAAAGTAACTTCTTGCTAAATCCAAAGGTCAGTTTTCAGTCTTCCTTTTATTTGACTTTCCAATGTCATTTTACATAATTAGTTACTCCTTTATGTCTGAAATATTTTTTCCAGTCTCTTTGAAACCACACTCTTCTGGTTCTCCTAATTCATTGGCCATTTGGGCTTAGTCAGCTTTGTTTGCTCTACTTCCTTATTCTGACCTCTACATGTCCTTTATCTCCATGCATTTCCTAGATGAACTTATCCAGTCCCCTCTCATTTAACTATCAAAACATGCTTCTGGCACACAAATTTCTATCACTGACCTTTAGCTCTCCCCTGAAACTCAAACTTATATATCCAATTGCCTACTTACAATTTCTACTTGCCTATCTATTCAAGCATCTCAAACTTCTTTTGTAAGTAAATAATAAGCAAACAAACAAAATGATATCTTCTCTCTATACCTTATATTTTCCAGGTTTTTCCATTTAAAGTCATCACTCAGGTCAAAACCTAAGTGCTCTCCGTGATTCTTCTCTTTCCTCACACCACTTCCTTCATTGTTTTATCCATTAGCTAATTTGGTTGATATCAGCTTCAGAATATAAATTATTTTCATAATTCCTTCCATTTTCACCACTATTACCTCTGAATAAATCACTGCCTTTCCTTAGAGATTACCATAGTAGCCTTCTCTTTTTTTATTGTGTCTCTTCTTACCTATGTGATCCATTCCCTGTGCAGTGGCCAGATTGTTCTCTTTTTTTTAAGATTATACCATTTTCATGGATAAAATTATTCTATGACTTCCAGTCATGCTTAGAATAAATCCAAACTTCTTGCCTTGGCTTTATTGGCTGTATCACTCATATCATTCATGCCTATTTCTCCAGTATAATTTCCTAAGATTTTATCTCTTATTGACAATGTTCTAGTTCAAAGACCTTCCTTCCTACCTTTATACATGTGAGTCTCATTACCATTTGCATTCCTTGGGGCCTCCGTCTGGAATTACCCTCCCTGGATCTCACCCCCTCATTAGATATTAACACAAATGGCACTTTCACTGATTGTAGAAGCAAACAATCCACTACCATCCCATACCAATTGCTATTATATTCCACATTATTATTTTCTGACTTCTTTGCTCTCTAAGTCCATAGAATTTACTATTGGTCAACTCCACAAACTTCAACCATAATTGTGCTCACCATAGGAGTAGTGACTTTTATTTTATTCAACATTAAATCATCATCACCTAAGTTAGTGCCTGATATATGACAGGTGCTCAAAATGTTATTATATATACTCACCTGTCATTTTCGTCATTCAGTCGCTCACTACATAAAGAATTTTCTTAGTAAATCAAGTATAACAAAACTTGACTTAAACTCTGAATTAAGCAAAAATGTAGATATAATAATATCCTGATTTAAACTAAGCATCTGGATTTTAGAGGGAAAATGGCAAATAGCACTGTACACTTATATAGTAATTTAATAACATATTAAGAAAATAAACTAAATTCATGTGCTTGGTTCAGCTCAAATTGAGTCAATACATCTATATTTTTCTCCTCTGTCTGCCGGTGAAAATCTAAAACTTTATGTTCACAGTGAAAACTCTGAGTCCTTGTGAAATTTGTAGTGGGGGAATATTTTGTTTTCATCTTTTGACTGGTCTGTCTGAGGTAAACAAATGTATTTGGGAATTTAGAATTGATTTTGGTCAGTATTTTTGTTTCCGTTTTTGTTTTACATAATAAGCTTCCAAATTATTCACTATTCTCTAAATTATATTAACAGTTGTATAAGGACCTATAACTATCGTATGAGGTCATGTTTTTATCTTCTAAACTGAAAAATGTCCAGGGAACCCATTAGCAATAAGTGTGGTCCTGAAGGTGTCACTGTGGCAAGTTGGCAGCTCACACTGATGTGGCATCCATATAGGTTTAGACTAAGTCATGCTGAGCATCCCCATCTGACAGGTGGGTGGTCAGAGACTTGGAGAAATCATAGTCCAGCTAGCTATAGGATGGCTATGATGGATTAGAACCAGTTCTAGATCCAACTCTTGTGGCTATTTAAAATATCTTTATATTATATTTATGGGGAGAGAAGTGATTCAAATAAATAAAAATGATTCATTCAACTTACTTTACCTACTTTACTCAAAAGTGATTTTCAAAACAGGTAAGAAATGTGTTTTTGTCTTCTAAACAAGCACATCCCCAAAAATTGATGTAAGAAGTTAAATGTATAGGGTCACTCAAGGTCTCATTCTGAGAGGACAGAAAAAAAGGGGGAGGGGGACTTTGTAAATCATGCAGGTTACAGAACTGAAAAGGACATCTTTTGAAGAATAGCTCATTGGTTTTAATATTAGGGGATAAGGTATGAGATGCACTTTGAGGAACTGTAACCTAACCAAGCAGCTCACAAAAAGTGGTTTTCATTAAAAAGTTGCCATTTATCTTATCATGGTGAGTTTATCTTACCATGAGCTGTCATTGAAATGATAGGGAAGTACTGTGACTTACTGCAGCACAGCAGATATCAAAAAAAGATGGATGGCAACTTTTTAATGACAGACAGTGTTCTCCAAAGCTTATTCCTCTTGCCAGATTCAGGAGTAGCCATAATCAATACCAACCTCTGGGGCTAAGCAGAAAGGAGACATTAACAGAGTAAATTCTATATTAGTATTAAAATCTTGAAATCTTAGGGAAATTTTGATTTTCTTTGGAATCCGTCTTGTTCACACTGGAAAAAAAAATCTCATGATAATAAGAGACAATTTTATATTTTAATATTTTTATTTTTTAAATATCTTTATCGGAGTGTAATTGCTTTACAACATTGTGTTAGTTTCTGCTGCACAACAAAGTGAATCAGCTATATGTATACATATATCCCCATATCCCCTCCCTCTTGAGCCTCCCTCCCACCCTCCCTATCCCACCTCTCTAGGTAATCACAAAGCATCGAGCTGATATCCCTGTGCTATGCAGCAGCTTCCCACTAGATATCCATTTTTATTTTAATATTTTAATCTTGGCTTTTTAAACAATATATATTTCTTATAATTTTAATTTTTTTCTGAATACAATTTAACAGTAAAGAACCTATGGTTTTGAGCCACACACTCTTGAAATCAATCTGCTTTCTGTGTCTCAATTCTCTCATCTATAATGTGGGAAAAAGTAGTGTTCCTAATCCATGGTGTTGTGTTAAGGATCTAAGAAGATAAGAAATAGAATAACTGTTGCTATTGCTATTGCTATCAGTATTAATTGATGATGTCCTCTGTGTTTGATGTTGGATTCAGAGAATCAAATCTCAACTCTCTAAATAAGAAAAGCAGCTCTACAAACTGTCCCCCAAACAAGTTGAGAGAATGTTTAAATATCCTATATTTAAGTCAATCTAATATCACACATCCGTATATCCCAATTCTGTAACCAATGGCTGGAGTCCTGTATTCTTTTGTACCATCAAGTGCTAATTGACCATTCAGAGACAACTTTCCCTGCTTCTTACTGAGTCTTCTCAGTTGGGTTGGCTTATGGTAACCTTGCCTTTCTGGTCCTTGAGAGCACATATTACCCATGTCACACATATTGGTCCTTCTTTATATATTACATTCTATCATTTTGTAATTGAATCTTTCTCTCCCAACTAGGTATGCACTCCTTGAGAGCAAGTATATGCTATATATTTTTTCACAGGCTTCTGAAACAATCTTGTCCTGTGTAAGGCAAGAAATTAGAACTCACTGATGATATTACCTTAAAATAATATAAATTAATTTACATAGACTAAATTTAGAATACCATCATTCTATTTGTCTTCCCTAAATCCTTAAAGTGAACAGTGTGATGGAGAGACAAAATACTAATCTCAAAAAATTTTTCAAACCTGCATTTTAGAACTGACTTCTAGGAAAAAATAAAAATGCTTAGCCTTTTGGAGCTCAGTTTCACCATCTGTTGAATAATAATTTGAACAAGTAACCTTAAGATCCACTTCAGATAGAGTATTATTGATTGTTATTTTATTAAATGTTTGGAATGAACTCACTAATTGTAATGTACATTTCCCAAAACTGGCCCAGCATATGTTCTAATCACATACAATGGCATTGGCTCACAATTTTAAACAAAGGGAAAAAATGGCATATAATCATATGTGTTTTACTTTCAAGCAA
This sequence comes from Platanista minor, assembly GCA_004363435.1. Lineage (NCBI taxonomy): Eukaryota > Metazoa > Chordata > Mammalia > Artiodactyla > Platanistidae > Platanista > Platanista minor. Next base: position 13,162 of record RJWK010020376.1, on the reverse strand, counting down.
GAATGATATTGAAAATTTATAAAACCTAAGAGTCATTTCCTTTTAGACTGCTCTAATTCCCTTCAGTGCTTCACTTGGAGCATTTTTCTTTATTTCTTCATTTATCAGATGCTTAAAAACTCTGAAGAATGAAATTAACTAATTGTCCATTAGATGCAATGGAACTTTCATCTATTTAATAATTTCTCCTCTTTCTTCCTCTCATTAGATAGAACTGTGAGCTTTGCTGTGCACTCACAGGTGGTATCCTGGTTTCTGCAGCAATGAGCACTTAAGCTCCAGGAAGGTCTGTTTAGACAGGGATGTTTTAATAGAGCAGTCACATCCAACCTCCCACTCTTGTCTAAGTACCTACTGATGATGATCACTTTGCTTCCTGCTGCTCTAAGTGGTGTCATTAAAAGAAATGCAACTTTTAGCACAATTGAGAAAGGGTGGAAACTTCCTTCTTCATCTGAAGGTCAGTTCCACCAAACATTTAACCTTTCTACTTCCATCAGGTTAATCATTATGAAGAAATCAGATAGTCCTTATCTTTAAAGAGTCCTAAGAAATAATTGCATTGCTCTCTTTTTTCATCTCAGCAATTGGTGGGGGGAAGGAGGGAAGAATAAGCTAAAATTTAGAACATTAATTGTTGTGTATATATATATATATATATATATATATATATTAGATATAGGTTAGAAGACTCAGAGCATATTTAGGCATTTGATATAGTTAAATATCAGGGATAGGTTTCTTCAGCACCCCCTCAACGCTGTGCACTATTGACATAGAATGGATCCGGTGATAAATTGTCAATTTAGGATTAACATTATTAGAACAAGAAGAAGTAACAATTTTGCAAAATGTGGCAAAGATGTTGAAGTGAGGATGGATGACTGCCCATTTTCTATGTTTATTGAACAGATTACTAAAGAATAAGGAAAATAAATTCAATGGTGAATGAATAGTTTAAGCTTTCTAAGAAAATAGTTTTAAACACTAGTTTCCAGTTAGTCCCACAGGTACTTATCAAGAAGTTACCGGAATATATCACTTCCTGGGGTATGTTTCAAAGAAGCATCTGAAATGACATCTGTCCTCTAGATTCTGAAATCTATTTGGGTAAAAGGAGACAAGTATACATAAAAATAAAAATGTAGAATTAGACATGAAACAAATAGAGAAAACTATAAGCCAGCATAAAGTTAAGCACTACATTTAATCTAGTCAAGTACAAAAATAAAGCATAAAGCTTATGTTAGCAATATATAGTCAAGATATTTAAGAAATGACTCTGATTCAGATTAATGTCCCATATGAAATTTGGACTTGAAGTGATTTTTGAAGAAGCAAGAGAGAGAAATAAATTTTAAATAAGGAAACATAGTGCATAGAAGCTGAACCAACTTTAACTCAGGGAGTTTTGTGCAAACACTCAACAGGGAAGAACTCTACCTCTTCATCTAGTTCCTGAAGGACATCATCGCTTTATTACCCACATGGTCTCCATGTCCACCTGTTTTATTTTTTCTTATTTCCATTGTGTATTTATAAAATTTCACCCTCCACTTTCAATAGCCTCAGGGTACAAGTACCAATAAAATTCCCATTGATTAAAGTATTAAAATACATGAAAGGGAGCAATAGCCAGCAGCAATAATGAATAAACACATAAGTATCAAACAAAACAAAATCGTATTTAAAACAACAGCCTCCTCAAATCTACCCTTAAAATGTAGCAAGCCAGCTTAGAACTTAGAAAAATTGGGTGAGTTGTAACTATAAACAACAACCTGGGCTATAAAATATAACAAAACTTTCATATTACTGTTTGACTCTTACTTTCTGGGTAGTCTCAGTATAATTCTTTTTCCTCTCTGTGTGCCTCTGTTTCTCTGGCTGTCAAATGGGAAGGATACAATTCATCATAGAAGATTACTGTCTCCCAAGGATGTTGTGACAAGGAATGGAATAAAAATTTTCAAATAACTAATAGTGGATTAGTACAAATATTAGTTGTTCCTAACATTATTTATCTTTCTAACATTTTTAGAATATTTAATCCCTGACTGTGTCCTTACTCTGCTAATAAAATCTGCATTTTTATTGATAAACTCTGGTTGTAGGTGTTATATATCATAAATATGGAAATACTATATAAATGCTTATAGTTTTATTATTTTGAATACTTACAACTGATGACACTGTCACAGAGATAAAATGACCCTACCTATTATGATACATTCCAAACCTTACCAGGCACATTTCTAAAGTCCTTTATTGAAACAACAGAGATTGAATCATACCAATTTTATGTTAAGAATCCAAAAGTAATGAGCACGGGTCTATACTGCCACTTTCCTGCCTAGTCTAGTCAATACCACTCTACAAGATGAATTTATCTCCCAAGAAGAACAACAGTCTCATTTCCGTTTAAGCATTGATTTCCAAGTGAAATTCTTGAGGACTATTCTTTATTGTAGTATTCACAAAATCTGTTTCAAACACTTAGCAGACATACGCACATACACAGTCATAGCATCTGCCATTCTGACTGCTCTGTATGCCAAATTCTCATTCTCATTTCTTTGGAAAGAGGTGGCACTGTTGGTCATATCCTCATTGCAAATAGATATTGGGAGAATAATTAAATAAAAATAAGACCAACTATGCATGCTACCCAACAATAACAAGAACAAGGCAAGAACAATTGACAGAGATGTGTTGTTCCCCAATTTTCACTTGTTTTTTGACTATTATTTAACTATCTATTTTCAGATATAAACTACTTGAATACCTTGCAGTGCCATTCAACTCAGCCATAGAGACAGGAATCACAGTATTTCTTTCTTTTCTAAATTTGAACCAATAGTTGACTTTCCTATTTTTCCCCTATTGCAAACTATCAAGGAAGTAATAAAATTATTTAATTAACTAAATAATTAATAAGTATACAGTGATGTTTTTACACAAAGGTTTCTAGTTCTACAGACATTATAATGCTAAACCAGACAAAGAAAGTATAGTGATAGAGCATCAAGATTAATTAATTGATGTCATTTCATCCTAAGGGCAGTGGGCTGAATGTTCTTTCTTCTTGAGAACTAGTGAGAGGTTGTCATGCTACTGACAACAACAGAATACAAGAATTTGATGCCATAAGAATGGCTTACATACTTAAATCATTAAAAACTCAGAAACATTTCTACTGATGCTTATGCCATATCTTCTGGTTAAGATGAATAAATACATAATTCAAAGATCTGGACAGAAACTGTTAACATCAAGACTATATATGGTAAACATTTCCTTAGACATTTGGCAGATTTTTTTTTAAACTATGAGTTTTCACAGCAGGGACATAAGGATGCATCCCTGTTAAAGGAAAGATGTCAAACATCTGTGAATCTAAGGCCAACCTTACATGTTGCTGGATCAAGCACTTTGAAGTAAAGAATGTTTGTATGCTCCACTGGGCATAAACATAGATTTTCTCCTACAGTAATATAGAAATTTTAATGTTTTTATACTAGAGTTACCCTTTTGGATTATGATAATTTTGACAGGTATTTATTTATTAAATGCCTGTTAATGGAAGTCTTTATGATAGAATAGGTGTTATAGCAGTAAACAAAAGGAACTCAAGTTGGGAAGATAAAATAAATGTAGAAACACAAATATATCCTACACCATGTGATGATAAGTATTAGGAAGGAAAATAAAGCATGGCAAGGAAACGGAGTGCAATGGAGATAAGAAAAATGAAGTAATTTTAGATAAGTTGATCAGGAATGGCTTTCTATAGAAAGCTGCAAAAAAGTGAGCATATATCTGTGAGAGGAGTGTTTGTAGGGGAAAAAACAAAACAAAACAAAACAACTCTTCAGGACTCCAAAAGTGTTCTTGTGACTTTTGTGAAATAGAAAGATGGCCAATGAAGTGAGCTCTGTGAGAAAAATTAATTATTCCAATACAAATTCTTGTAGCCCATTATACATTATGAAGAATTTTTATCTCATCATCGATTTTGTTTATAATAATCCAGTGCAGTAGATAGCATAGATATTGTCTTCTATTTTCAGATTAAAGCAAACAAACAAACAAACTGGATTCAAGTATTTAGTTCTATTGTCTAAGCTGTTGGTGGGGAGATAGTAAACTTCAGAGCTAATTTGATTGACTTGAGGTTTAGTAACTTTTCCAATACTCCACACATTCTCAGTTCAGAAAGCCATACTAATACTTGGGAGATTTCTTCCAACTCTATAAAGAAGTCAATATCTCTAAGAATTTTCTTCCAAACAGAGAACATAAAAAATATATATGTTCATATGAATAGTCATACATTAATACAGAGATATAGAAAAAATTCTGAGATATTTAGTTCTCAAAATCAGGAGTCTTATAGAACTGAATGTGATAGATTTGGAAGAATTCAAAGAGAACATAGATTCTAATGAAAAAAAAAATAACACTGTTAAGAAAAAGTTGCCTTCAGATTATTTATTTCCCACTTCAAATGCTTTAAAACAAAATGAGGCAGTTGACAGCTGAGTACCACTGGACATCTTAGTGGGAGGGCACTTTAAAATGTCTCAGACCCTCTAGTTTACCCCAGAAAGAACACTGGTAGTGATATAACAACTCTTAAACAATGAGAGGCCCTACATTCAGAAGAGGTCCGGAAACAGATGAAAGTGCATTGAAATAAAATGTACAACTAGTTACTCCATTCTACTTGTGTTATTAGAGGATCCACCATTAGCAGCCCAATCAATTACTCTACAAGTCCATCCAGACCAGAGTGACAACAATATCTGTACTTCCTCATGATGGTCTGTCTTGCCCATTCCTTGGCAAACTGAACTAACTCACAGTAAAATGTAAAGCTGACCATAGTTGTCTGCATCAACTTCACCTTTAGATAGGAATTTTCTGAACACACATGCATGTGCACATATACACACATGCACACACTTTACCTCTATTTGTATTGCACTTTAGATGTGAAATATTATTTTCTCTGTTCACTTGTTTTATTCTCTCATTCTAATCTCAGAACACACATGACAATGGGTAATGGGTTTAAAACATATACTTTTACATATATATAAATGTACTGAAAACACTTCCACAAATGTTAACTCACTGTGTCCTCAAGTAAATTAAATTGATGTGTATATATGTGTGTCTGAGTGTTTTTAAAAAACTCTTTAATAAATATATTTTTACAAAGCAGTGGTTCGAGAAGATGTAGTTTTGTTCCTTTAAGCAATGCCTTAAAATGTGGGGTAAGGGGGACTTTTCTTCTGGATGAAATATGTTTCACTGAACAAATCCAAGAAACTTTGGAGAAGATTATATACTCCGGACAGCCCATATGTGATAAGTATATCAAGATTTAGTGTCCCTTTATTAGTTTCTTTTACAAGAGAACACCACAGCTGCCAAATCTGAATCACTGCCCTCATTTTTCTTGATATAATCAGTATGAAAATGGTGACTACCTGGATATTGCCTCAGTGTGAGCTTTTCCAACGAAATAAGGTGAGATCAACCTTATTGTATCACTCACTGATTAAAGTTCTGATTAATACCTCTTCTTTTATTTCCACTCCCCAGGTTGAGATAATGCATATGCGCCTGAATTACTGGGCCTGGCACCTATTTCTGAAACAGACTCTTTCTAATATGTTTGCTGAGAGTTTGGGGAACAAATAGGCTTCTGGGGAAGTTTAATTATGGCCAGAATCTGCCCTTCCATCTCTCTTTTATTTCCCATAACTTCAGACTAAAAAGAAAAATGCCCCAAAGCTTGTAGTGTGTTTATTTCATTATATTGAACAATGTGCTGGTCCAAAACAGTATTGGGCCAGCAGCTCAAAATGCAGATACTTTACATTTTCTGCTGAAACACTTTCAAAGAAGGAAGACAGAAAAACATTGAAAACTCATCCCCCCCCCCCCAATTCAACTGACAGAAAATCTTTTCTATTATCTGAAAAGATTTGGCATTAAGTACAAAGACAATTGAGCTGGGCTGAGAAAAGTGGTTCTCCTGTTGTTCACTTCCTTCAATGGAACAGACTGGTCCCCTGGAAATAAACTGGGGAGAAAGTGGGCTTCCTTGTTGGCACAGTGGTTGAGAGTCCCCCTGCCAATGCAGGGGACATGGGTTCGTGCCCCTGTCCGGGAGGATCCCACATGCCCCGAAGTGGCTGTGCCCGTAAGCCATGGACGCTAAGCCTGCGCGTCCAGAGCCTGTGCTCCACAACGGGAGAGGCCACAACAGTGAGAAGCCAGCATACTGCAAAAAAAAAAAAAAAAAAAAAATGGGGAGAAAGCATCTTCCTTAGAGACCCAGGAAACAGCAGAGAACAAAGCAGCTTTTTGTCCACTGCAAGGACAGTGCTTTTTTAAATGGACAGATTATTGGTCCCCTCCCGGAGACACAATTTCACTTTTATCTTACTCCCATTATAATACTGCATTTACTTGAAAAAGAGTAGGAAGTAGGGCAGGAAAGGCAGTGTGAGTGATTATAGGAGATATACATGGAAGATATACTTTCTGCAAATATGACACAACGTTTTTCTCTAAGTCAAGTATCTTATGACAGCAAATGACAGATACCTAACTCTAACTAAAGAAAAAAACAAACAAACAGAATTTATTGTGTTATATCAGAGGTCAGAAAACTATGGCCAGCAGCCACTCTTTTTATAAATGAAGTTTTATTGGAACAAAGGCACAATCATTCCTTTATGTATTGCCTATGACTATTCTCACACTACAGCAGGTGAGTTGAATAATTGAGGCAGAGACCACCTGGTCCTCAAAACCTAAAATAGTTTCTATTTGGTCACTTATAGAAAAGTTTTGTCAATCCCCTCTCCCCATGTATATAATTAAATCTTCTAAAGATGGTTCTAGATTCAGGGATGTTTATCATGTAGGGACTCACTCTCTTTTTCACTCCATGTCTTAGCACTATCATCAAATATGTTAGGTTCATTCTCATATAAGCTTGCCTTGAATGGTTACAAAGAATGTCACTGGTAGTTCACATTTATGCTATCATATTAGCAACGTTTTGAGAAAGCAAAACATTTTTCAAATAGGTGGAGCACAAGCCCATGGGGGCTTTTGACCTGACATGGCTAGTATTCTCATCCTTGAAACTGTTCACTGTGGCCAATGAGATAGAGTAGTGAGACTGGGCAGCCCTGTGTCACACATTCTCTAGTAGGGACATGAGGAGGATGAGGCCAATTCAAACACCATGTAATGAACATGACTATTACTGATTTATGGAAAGTGGCAGATCAAGGAGAAGTGAGACCGATTTAAAGAACCTCCATGTTATTGACAGTGGCTAGAAAAGGAAAAGTGTTGGTAGCCCAGCTTGCTTACGTTTGTAGTTTTTACTTGCTATTCAAGGGCATAAAATACTAGACCATGTGTTTAAGTCCCTAAAACCATCAGATACTCTAATTGAGTGGACATTTTATACTAGTAATTGGACCTGCTATTACTCTAAGAGCAAGTTTAAACCAGAATCAAAATGAACAATGTGAGATTAAAAAAGACAAAAAAAAAAAAAAAAGAAAGAAAGTTGGTTCACACATTCTATCTGCTGACAGGTACAAAAAAACTGTATTTTTTTTGCAGATTTCATAAATTCATGCAAAAATATTTATTGAATATTATTCATTATTGTCATATGCTCTACTTTTTAGGTGCTGGTACAAGAATGTGAGGAGATACTAAGAAATAAGTTATTAGACTATAGATTAGAGAACTTAAATGACTTATATGTCTTTAAAGTACCCTGTAAGCTCTCTGTTATGAAGAAACAGATACATTCTGAAGTCTCAAAGTAAGAGAATATCTCTATTTAATAAAATTATCAAATAAAATTTTAGATATCTATATATCATCATAATAGTACACAATATGTTATGTCAATATATTAAAGAGAGAAAAAAAAACTCATGGACAGAATAGATTAAGGCACAATTACTGGATATGGGAAGAAAATGGGATGAATGCAAAGACATTATAATAAATAGAAATGAAAAAGGAGATCACTGACATGAGAAAGTTTGATATACTGTTTAAGAGGATAGGCTTTATGTTTTAATAAACCTCACTTCAGTTGCAGGCTTTGTGTTATTTAGCTTCACAAAGCTTCAACAAATTAATATATAAATTGTATCTACTCTAACCTTTTTAATGATAGATAAAACTAATGTATATCTATATATAGAGTGACCAAATACAACAAAAAATGTAATAAATTATAAATACACAGAATAATTAAAGTAGACTAACATAAAATAAAATATATACTGATTAGCAAAATAAATGTAAATTAATTAAAATCCACTTATAAAAATACCAAATCTCAAAGTCAAGGGGAAATTAAGGTTAAGAGAAAACATTCTCTAAGGTGACAGCATCGATAGTACCAAAAATATAAGAATACAGTGAGAATATTACTTTTTAGACAAAGTAAAGTCTAAAGAAGTTCTCATTAAACTGCAATGAAAAGAGTCTTTTCACTATATATATAGCTTTCATACATAATGGCAACACAATTTTATGCACCAAGTCATTTATCAGCAATTTATATATGTTTTAAGATACTGAGAATCAGATTTTATGAAGCCACAAACATATATCTATCAGGATTAGACACACAGCAAATGTAACCAATACTGTGTGGAAATAATTTAATATAGTAAGTATAAAAGAGTGAAACTGGACTTCCCTGGTGGCGCAGTGGTTGAGAGTCCGCCTGCTGATGCAGGGGACACGGGTTTGTGCCCCAGTCCAGGAAGATCTCACATGCTGCGGAGCGGCTAGGCCCATGAGCCTGTGCATCCAGATCCTGTGCTCCGCAACGGGGGAGGCCACAACAGTGAGAGGCCCATATACTGCAAAAAAAAAAAAAAAAAAAAAAAAAAAGAGTGAAACTATTTCTAGGCATGATGAAGTAAAAAGTACTGGACTTGACTGCCTAATATAAACAACTGGAGAACTAAACAAAAATTCATGGAAGTATTTTTAGCTCTTGGACAACAGGCAACATAACACTGAGATCATGGGAGGAGGAAAACAAATGAGGTGAGTTCTACAGTCACCCCAGCTTACTCTGTGGGATGTTTCTGTGGAAGAAACTTCAAAACCATGGGGGAACCCATAACACTTTCAAAAAGAGGAAGGACTCACGCTGAACCTAGTGATTTTACTCAGTTGAGGAGATGGAAGTTGGAGTTCAGGAAGGCTGAGGCACCTGGAAGCTGTAGATTAGAGATACAGGATGGATGGACCACTCAGGCAAAGACCTCCAAAAATCACTATGAATTCCACTTGAGGCTTTGCTAAGTATGAGGACATGGAAAAATAAGAAAAACTCTATGAGGCTGGTCAAAGAATGTCCAGGGATAGTACACTTGTTGAAAGAATGTGTACTTTCCATTTAAGACTGAATGAGGCAATGTTGTAATGTCCCAACCTTTATTCAACATTGCATTGGACTACTATTCCAAGCAATAAGACAAGGATAAAAATACGAAGAGTATTAACGGAAATAAAGGAGATTACTTTATAGCAGAGAAAATAATTAGAGAACTAAAGGTATAAGGCGACATTCATATTATGATTTTGTTTTTTAATACCCCTCAGTCAGTAATCGTTAGAACAAATTTTCAATAGGTTAAAGAAGATTTGAACAACCTTATAAAAAAAATAAATTACCAAACTGACATTTATACAACCTTAAATTCAACAATGCAAAATACACATTTTCTTTCACTGCACAAGGAAGAGTTACCAAGATAGACAATGTACTGTGTCAAAAAAAAAACAAAAAAAAACAAAAAACCTCAACAAATTTCAAAATAATGAAATTCCATGGAGTACTCTTTATAACAAATATTTGAAAATATAGCAACAATATTTTAAATAACTAATGTGTCAGAAAAGAAATTACAATGCAAACAAGAAAATAATTCAATATGAATGATAATAAACCAGAGCATTATAAAATTTGAGGGTTGTAGCTAAAACAGTTATTAGAAATACGTATTTTAAAATGCTCATGTTAGAACAGAAGAAGGTTTTACAAATAATGATCTAAGTTTCCAACTTGAAAATCTAGAAAAATTTACACAAATAAACCCAAAGTAAGTAGAAAATAAATAATAAAAATAAGAGAAAATAATCAGTGTAATAGAAAATGGAAAAAAAATATAGGGAAAATCAACAAATGCCAAAAATGTTTCATAATATATATGTTAAGGAAATTGATAAAACCAGGAAGAACGATAAAGAAGAGGGAAAATTACAAGTGACAGTATTCGAAATGAGAGTGGGAATATTATTTAAAAACTGACAAGGATGCTATAAGAAAATTATATTTAAGACCACTAAACCTAATGAATATAATTAATCTCAACAAAATATTTGCAAACTATTCCATGTCTTTATTTGGACAAACTTTACTTTTAATAAAGGTATCAATGTACGTGACTGGGAAAAACAAAGAAACGAAAAGAAAAAAAAAAAAACTTTTCAACACAGGATCTTGGAAAATCAGGTTTTCTGTATGAAAGAAAGAAAGAAACAATGAACCTCAACCCTCTATCTGACATCATACACAACCATTTATCTGAAACTTGTCATAGATAAACCTAAATATAAAAGCTAAGGTATAAAGCTTTCAAACAAAGCAGAGGAAAATATTATGCAACCTTTGGATAGAGCTTTTTAGATAAGAACTAAGAACAACAACAAAAAATAAAATAAACTGGACTATCTTCAAATTAAATATATATTATTTTCCAAATAAATCATTAAAAAATGAAATTATAAGCACAGATTGAGAGAAAATATTGTCCATAAATATAGCTGATGGACTTGTATCAGAATATATTGGTAACTCCTACAGATCATTTTTTAAAAAGACAAAAATCCAAAAATGCAAAACACTTGTGAACGTCACAAAATAAGAAAAAGAATAAGTAAGAAACACATTTAAAAGAGTTTGACTTTACAGATAAAAGAAAATAGAAACTTCACACTATGAGTTACCAATTCACACTGACTAGTACTGATAAATTCTGAAATTTCATTACCAAATGTTCTTGAGGAAATAGAACAACTGGAAACTCATAAATTTTGGGGGGAGTTCCAAACGTAGCAATGACTTTGGAAATCAGTCTTTAAAATAAAGTTAAAAATATACAATGGAATATTACTAGACCATGAAAAATAATGAAATCATTCCATTTGCAGCAACATGAATGGACTTAGAAATTATCATACTGAGTGACATAAGTCAGACAGAGAAAGACAAACTTTATATAATATCACTTATACGTGGAATATAAAACAATGGTTCAAAAGAACTTATTTACAAAACAGAAATAGAGTCACAGATGTAGAAAAAAATAACATGTTTACCACAGGGGAAAGGGGGATATAAATTGAGAGATTAGGATTGACATATACACACTACTACATATAAAATAGATAACTAATAAAAATCTGTATAGCACAGGGAAATCTACTCAATACTCTGTAATGATCTATATGGGAAAATAATCTTAAAAAGAGCAGATATATGTATATGTGTAACTGATTCACTTTGCTGTACAGCAGAAACTAACACAACATTGTAAATTAACTATACTCCAATAAAACTTTTTAAAAAATAAAATAAAAATAGAGCTGCCTTGCAATGCAACAGTTCTCTTAGGGAGTTACCAAGAGAAATAAAAATGTCTTCTGAGACAGACTTTATTTCTAAGAGTTCTAAACTAGAAGTAATTTAAATGTCCATCAAGAAGAGAATGGAAAAAACAAAATTATGATATATCCAAACATGAAATATTCCTCAGAAGTTAAAAAAATGAATTTCAGATCAATAAAACCAAATGTAGGAATATCAACTTTTATGTTTAGCTAAGGAAGCCAGACACAAAAATTACCCAGTTACTTAAAGTCTTAGGACAGATAAAATTCTATCCTGATGTGAGTCAGAGCAGTTGTTGGGGAATGGAAGCTAGCCTGAAAAGTATTCAAGTGATCATCTGGGTTAGTGGAAATTTCCATATTTCCATCATGGTTGGTTGAGATGGTTGTATACTTGTTCAAATATTTATCAAAACTCATCAAACAGAATGCTTAAAATTCATTCATTTTGGTCTTCCCTGGTGGCGCAGTGGTTGAGAGTCTGCCTGTCAATGCAGGGGATGCAGGTTTGTGCCCCAGTCCAGGAAGATCCCACATGCCACAGAGCAGTTAGGCCCATGAGCCATGGCCATTGAGCCTGCACATCCGGAGCCTGTGCTCCGCAATGGGAGAGGCCACAACAGTGAGAAGCCCGTGTACTGCAAAAAAAAAAAAAATTAATTCACTTTAAATTCTGTGTAATGTACAATATATAAGCAAGCAAATAAACAAATGCATAAACAAATAAAAAATTTAAAAATAACAGCAGTTACTTCTGGATGACTGCCCCCTTCCAAAACAGCATTCTAGACAACTACATGTAAACTGCTTAGCTTAATATTCTGAGCACATAACATTGGCCATAGTACAATAGTCCCCCCTTATCCACAGTTTCTCTTTCTGTGCTTTCATTTAGACCAACCTTGGTCTAAATATATTAAGTGGAAAATTCCAGAAATAAACAAGTCATAAGTTTTTAATTACACACTGTTCTGAGCAACATGATGAAATCTCATGGATCCCCACTCCATTCATTGGTATCATATTGGCTCAGTGATCCAGTATCACCTGAAGTAAATGATCCTCCTTCTGACATATTGTCAGGAGATCAATAATGCCCTAATGCTGCTCACCTCACTTCATTTCAGCACATACGCATTATGTCATCTCACATCATCACAAGAATGGTGAATACAGTACAATAAAGTATTTTGAGAGAGAGACCACATTCACATAACTTTTATGATTAATGATTATGATTATGATTATGATTAATCATAGCATGTTTTTATGATTGTTGTATTTTATTATTATTGTTTTTAATCTCTTACTGTGCCCAATTTACAAATTAAACTTTATAATAGGTACGTATGCATAAGAACAAACATATACATATGTTTTAAGGTTAACATATACATATGTTTTAAGGTTAACA
>RJWK010020375.1:0-25906 GCA_004363435.1 Platanista minor | reverse complement strand
CACTATGAAAAGCATCATGGAGGGTTCTCAGAATTAAAAATAGAACTACCATGTGAACAAGAAATTCTATGTCTGGGTATTTATTAAAAGGAAACAAAACCCTAACTTGAAAACATATATGCACCCTTGTGTTCCTTGCAGCAACATTTATAATAGTCAAGATATGGAACTAACCTAAGTGTCCATTGATAGATGAATGGATAAAGAAGATGTGATATACACAGGTATAGCTATAGCTATAGATTATGAAATATTCAGCCATAAAAAGAATGAAATCTTGCCATTTGCAACAACATGGATGGGCCTTTTGGGCATCACACTAAGTAAAATAAGTCACATAGAGCAGGACAAATACCATATGATCTCACTTATATGTGGAACCTAAAATTAAAAAAAAAACAAGCTTATGGATAAAGAGAAAAGATTGGTTGTTGCCAGAGGTGTGAGCTGGCTGAAATGGGTGGATGAAGGGGGTCTAGATGTAAAAACTTCCAGTTATAACGTAAGTAAATCATGAGATGCAATGTGCAGCATGGTAACTATAGTTAATAACACTGTTCTGCTGTTCGAAAGTTGCTAAGAGAGTAAATATTAAAAGTTCTAAACACAGTAAAAAATCTGTAACTTTATGGTGATGGATATTATAAGACACACTGTGATCATTTTGCAACATATACAGATATGCAATCATTATGTTTTATACCTGAAACTAATATACTATTGTTTGTCAATTATACCTCAAATTAAAAAAATACTATTGCTGAAACATATTATAGACTGCCTAAAGCCTTGGAGGAGAACCTGGGGAAAGCATTTCTTTGGGAAATTTAGGCCACTGAAACTGTCTCTGTACTAGGGGGAATTTTCAAATCCTCATGAATGCCCAGGGCAGAATACATGCTCAGAACAGACCTGAGAAGACCCAAAGCCTTCACCTCCAGTTGATCTCTGGGCTCAGTGCAAGGAGAAAGGAAAAGTCAGGCAGAATTGCATACAGCCTGGGAACAGCTAAAGGAGTGCGCAGTACAGAGGCAATTTGCAAAGACTGAGAGAAGTGTTTTACTTTTTATTTTTAGTTCTTGGAGTTCAAGGAAATCTCTGTGAAAATTCGAGCAAAACATAAGGTAAAGTAACAGAGACCTGAATGACCTTGCATAACATGAAATATAGTCTTTGCAAAAAAAAATAGCTTGGAAATTTTACTAAACAGACAATAGCAGCATTCAACAATCAAAAACGGCAAACACTGGGTAAAGGGGAAAATTCTTATTTCCAGCTAGCAGATTAAAACATGAAATTAAAAATGAAACTATAGTATATTCACTGGGAAAAATGGCCAGAAACCATTCTTAATGAAGTCCAGAGATATAATTTACTAGAAAAAAGTTTTAAATCAACTGTCTTAAATATGCTCAATGAGCTAAACAGCAACGATGAACAAAGAACTAAAAGGACCAGAGAGTTATGTATGAAAAAAAGAAAAGTAGGAACTGTTTAAAAATAGAACACATTTCCAGAGATGAAGAATACAACTAAAAGGAAAAAAATCACTGGAGATGTTCATCAGCACATTTCAGGAGGCAGAAGAAAGAATCAGATAACTTGAAGATAAATTTATTGATTTTTGAGAACCAGAAAGAAAAAGAATGAAGAAAACCAAACAGAATTTAAGGGACCTGTGTGACTCTATCAAGCATGTGAGATGAAGAAGAGAAAGAGAGTGGCAGAAAGAATATGTGTACAAGTGATGGCCGAAATTTACCGACACTTAATGAAAGACATGAATCTACACATCCAAGAATTTCAACAAACTTTAAGAATGATGAACACAAAGAGATCCACACTGAGACAAATTACAATCAAACTGTTGAAAGACAAAGATAAAAAGAATCTTGGAAACAACAAGAGATATGCAACATGTCAGATACAGGGTTCTAAGTAAGATTAGCAACTAATATCTCACCAGAAACCAAAGAGGTAGGGACTTCCCTTGTGGTGCAGTGGATAAGAATCTGCCTGCCAATGCAGGGGACATGGGTTCAATCCCTGGTCTGGGAAGATCCCACATGGTGTGGAGCAACAAAGCCCATGCACTGCAACTACTGAGCCTGCACTCTAGAGCCTGTGTGCCACAATGACTGAAGTCCACACACCTAGAGCCCATGCTCCACAACAAGATAAACCACTTCAAGGAGAACCCTGTGCACCATAACAAAGAGTAGACTCCACTTGCTGCAACTAGAGAAAGCCTGCACACAGCAATGAAGACCCAACACAGCCAAAAAAAAAAAAAAAACAAAGAGGTAGAAGATAGTAAGATGACACATTTAAAGTGATGAAAGAAAAAAACCCAAAATCTTTCAACAAAGAATTCTACATCAGGCAAAACTATCCTTCAAAATGAAGGAGAAATTACAACATTCCAGATAAAGAAAATCTAAAGGAATTTTTTTCCAGGAGACTGTGCTACAAGAAATGACAGAGTTTTCAAGGTTGAAATAAAAGAACAGATGATAGTAAGTTGAAGCCATATGAAGAAATAATGAAATTCAGTAAAGGTACTACAATAGGTAAATGTAAAATCCAGTATTATTTCAATTTTGGCTTGTAACTGCACTTTTTATTTCCTACATATTTAAAAGACAAATGCATAAAAATAGTTATAAACTTAAGTCATTGGGCACACAATGTATAAAGACATAACTTGTGTCAACAACAATATGAAGAGGGGCATAGCTGTATACAAGTAGAATTTTTGTATGCTATTAGAGCTAACCAGACATCAACTGTTATAGATTTAAAATATTAATTGTAATGTCTGTGGCAACCACTAACAACATACGTTCAAAAAAAAAAAAAAGAAAAGAGGAAGTGAGAAGTGAATCATACTGATATAATATAAAAACTCAATTAAACAAAAAGAAGGCAGTAATGGAGGAAATGCAGGACAAGAAGGTATAAGATACACAGAAAGAAAAAAAGCTAAATGACAAAAGTAAGTACTTCCTTAGTAATTACTTTTAAATGCAAATGGACTAAACTATCTAATCAAAGGGCACAGACTAACATAATGGATAGAAAGTCATGATCTAGCTGTATGTTTACTACAAGAGATTCACTTTAGATCCCAAGACAAGAATAGGTTGAAAGTGAATTAATGGAAGAAGTTTTATGTAAATAATAACTAAAATATAGCTGGAAAAGCTATAGTAGTATTAAACAAAATAGACTTTAAGTGAAAATATATTACAAAAGACAAAGGACATTATATACAGATAAATGACTCAATTCTCCAAGAAAATATAACAATTATAAACATATATGTACCAATAAAGAGCTCCATAATATATGAAGCAACCATAAACAAAATGAAAAGAGAACCTACAGAATGGGAGAAAAAAATTTGCAAATGATGAAACTGATAAGGGATTAATCTCCAAAATGCACAAAAAGCTCATACAGCTCAATATCAAAAAAACAAACAACCCAATCAAAAAATGGTCAAAAGATCTAAATAGACACTTCTCCAAAGAAAATATACAAATGGCCAAAAAGCACATGAAAAGATGCTCAACAGTGCTAATTATTAGAGAAATGCAAATCAAAACTACTATGAGGTATCATCTCACACCAGTCAGAATGGCCATCATCAAAAAGTCTACAAAGACTAAATTCTGGGGAAGGTGTGGAGAAAAGGGAACCCTTCTACACTGTTGGTGGGAATGTAAATTGGTACAATCACAAGGGGGAGCAGTGTGAGGTTCCTTAAAATACTAAAAATAGAGCTACCATATGATCCAGCAATCCCACTCCTGGGCATATATCCAGAGAAAAACGTGATTCAGAAGGATACATGCTCCCCAATGTTCATCACATTGCTTTTTACAATAGCCAAGACATGGAAGTAACCTAAATGTCCATCTACAGATAAATACATAAAGAAGATGTGGTATATATATATACAATTGAATATTACTCGGCCATGTAAAAGAATGAAATAATGCCATTTGCAGCAACATAGATAGACATACTAAGTGAGGTAATCCAGACAGAGAAAGGCAAACATCATATGAAATCACATATATATGGAATTCATATATGTGGAATCAAAAAAAAAATGATACAGAGGAACTAATTTACAAACAGAAAGAGACTCACAGACCTAGAACACTAACTTATGGCTACCAAAGGGGAAATGATGGTGGGCGGAGAAATAAATTAGGATGTTGGGATTAACATATACACACTACTATATACAAAATAGATAACTAACAGGAACCTACTATATAGCACAGGGAACTATACTCAATATTTTGTAGTAACCTATAATAGGAAAGAATTTGAAAAGGAATGTGTATATGAATATATATATATATATATATATCTCACTGAAACACTGTGTTGTACACCTGAAACTAACATGATACTGTAAATCAACTATACTTCAATAAAAAACATATTTAAATACTACAGATATCATCTCACACCAGTCAGAATTGCCATCATCAAAAAGTCTACAAACAATAAATTCTGGAGAGGGTGTGGAGAAAAGGGAACCCTCCTAACACTGTTGGTGGGGATGTAAATTGGTACAGCCACTATGGAGAACAGTATGGAAGTTCCTTAAAAAACTAAAAATAGAGGGCTTCCCTGGTGGCACAGTTGTTGAGAGTCCACCTGCCAATGCAGGGGACACGGGTTCGTGCCCCAGTCCAGGAAGATCCCACATGCCACAGAGCGGCTGGGCCCATGAGCCATGGCCGCTGAGCCTGCGCGTTCGGAGCCTGTGCTCTGCAACAGGAGAGGCTACAACAGTGAAAGGCCCATGTACTGCAAAAAAAAAAAAAACATACAAACTAAAAATAGAGCTATCATATGATCCAGCAATCACACTCCTGGGCATATATCTAGAGAAAAACACGGTTCGGAAGTATACATGCTCCACAATGTTCATCACAGTGCTGTTTACAATAGCCAAGACATAGAAGCAACCTAAATGTCCATCAACAGATGAATGCATAAAGAAGATGTGGTACATATATACAATGGAATATTATTCAGCCATAAAAAAGAATGACATAATGCCATTTGCAGCAAAATGGATGGACCTTGAGATGATCATACTAAGTGAAGTGAGACAGAGAAAGACAAATATCATATGATATCACTTATATGAGGAATCTAAAAAATGATACAATTGAACTTGTTTACAAAACAGAAACAGACTCGCAGACTTAGAGTAGGAACTTATGGTTGCCAGGGGTGAAGTGTGGGGGAAGGGATAGATTAGGAGTTTTTTATTGACAAGTACACACTGCTATATATATATATTTTTCACACTACTATATTTAAAATAGATAACCAACTAGGACCTGCTGTATAACACAGGGAACTCTGCTCAATATTCTGTAATAGCCTAAATGTGAAAATAATTTGAAAAAGAATAGTTATATGTATATGTGTAACTGAATCACTTTGCTGTACACCTGAAACTAACACAGCATTGTTAATCAATGATATTACAATATAAAATAAAAATTAAAAATAAATTAAAAAATAAAAATTAAAAACGGGAAATAACAACAAAAAAAGCCACTAAAAACCAAAATATATGAAGTAAACCTTTACAGAATTGAAGGGAGAAATAGACACCTCTACAGTAATAGTTGGAGACTTCAGTACTCCACTTTCAATAATGGATATAACAAGCAGAGAGAAGATCATTAAGGAAATACAGGACTTGAACAACACTTTAAACTAACTAGATCTAACAGACGTATATAATAAACATGCTCAACAAAGAAAAGTTGAGGACGAGATGACTTCAACTGGTGACATGTACCCAAACATTCAAAAAATAATTAATACCAGTATTTCTCAAGCTCTTCAGAAAAATAGAAGAGATGTTAAAAAAAAAAGAAAAATAGAAGAGGGAACACTTCTTAATATACTCTATGAGTCCAATATTATCCTGATACCAAAGCCTGATGAAGCATTACAAGAAAAGATTACACACCAATATTACTTATCCATATAGATGCAAAAATCCTTAACAAAATACTAGCAAATCAATCCAACAGCATAATAAAATAATTATATGCCAGCAATGAACAGTCTAAAAAAATAAATTAATAAAGCAATTACATTTGTAATCCAAATGAATAAAATACCTAGGAGTAAATTTAACAAAGAGGTGAAATACTTGTATGCTGAAAACTACAAAACATTGCTGAAAGCAATTGAAGAAGGCCTAAATAAGTGAAACAACTTCCTGCATTCACAGGATGGAAAACAATATTGTTAAGATGGCAATACTGCTCAAAGTGATCAACAGATTCAATGGAATGTCTATCAAAATTCCAAACATCATTTTTTCAGATGAAAAAGCTGATCCTCAAATTCATATGGCAATGCAAGCTTCCCTCAATAATCACAATATTCTGAAAACTGAACGTAAGTCCACCAACAGGTGAATGGATAAAGACAATGTGGTATATACAAACTTTGGAATATTAGTCATCCTTCAAAAAAAGGGAAATTCTCCCATTTCCAAATGAATGAACCTGGAAGTCATTATGCTAAGTGAAATAAGCCAGTCACAGAAGGACAAATAATGAATGATTCCACTTATATGAGGTATCTAAAATAGTCAATCTCATAGAAACAGAGAATACAATAGTAGCTGGTGGGAGAGGGGAAATTGGTTTTCAATGGGTATAAAGTATCTGTTATGCAAGATGAGTAAGTTCTAGAGATGTACTGTACAACATAGTACCTATAGTTAACAATAAAGTATTGTGCACGTTAAAATACATTAAGAGGATAGATCTCATGCAAGGTGTTCTCACCAACAAACAAACAAATCCCCATCAACCCACAAAAAATATAAGGAAATTTTTTGGAGGTGACTGATAATGTTTGGTACCTTAAGGTATAGTGATGATATGCTTATGTCCAAACTCATCAGGATACATACACTAAATGTGTTAAAATTTTTGTGTATCAATTATACCTAAATAAGCTAAGGAAAAATAAAGACACACAAAAAACTCACACTTCCTGATTTCAAACCTTAATACAAAGATATGGTTATCAAAATAGTGTGGCAGGGGCATATGGCTAAACATATTGCTCAATGGAATAGAAATGAGAATCTAGAAACAAACCCATACCTCAATAGCCAATTGATTTTTGACAAGGGTGCCAATGCAGAAAAATAGTCCCTTTAACAAATGCTGCTGTGACAACTGTATAGCAACATGCAAAAGAATGAAGGTTGACCCATACTTCATACCATATACAAAAATTAACCAAAAAATGCTTCCTTGACCTAAATATAAAAGCCATAAAACCTTTGGATGAAAACATAGCGTACATTTTCATAACTTGGATTTGGCAACAAAGTCTTATATATGACACCAAAAGCACAGGCAACAACAAAAAAATTGATTCATTGGACTTCATGAAAATTAAAACATTTTGTGCATCAATGGACATGATAAAGAAAGTGAAAATACAACCTACAGAATAAGACAAAATATTTGCGAATCATGTATCTGATAATAATGTAGCATCCAGAATATATAAAGCAGGTTTACAACTTAACAACAGAAAGACAAACAACCCAATTTTTTAAAATGGGCAAAAGGTTTGAATAGATATTTCTCCAAAAAAGGTATACAGAGGCCAAACAAGCCCTTGAAAACGTGTTCAACATCATTAGTCATCAGGAAAATGCAAATCAAAACCACAATAAGGTCTTTTTTAACTGAAAAATCTCATTTAATTTTATTTTAAAGAGTAATGCATTTGCATAAAAATGTACTAATTCTAACTTGAACACTAAATTTTGTACCAATCCTAGTAGACATGGCTCCCAATTCCAGGAATAACCACTTAGCATCTTTTCTATGCTGGAGAAAAGAGAGATGATATCAGCAGAAAATGAACTAGAAACAACAGAAGCTTCATAATACAGGTTATGATTTCCTTGGTTCACATTTCTCCAGGTCCATAAATGGCTTTAGAAACCTTAGACTTCACTCAGGATGGTACAGTGACTTCCCTCTGTGTCCAGGCATCCTGTGCTTATTTCAGCTATGACATTTATACCTACTTAAAATTCCATGTTTATCTGTGCATCTCTTTCACTAGCAGGTGAATTCCTTGAAAGTTAAGACTTTCTTTTTCTTTTTTAAAAAGTTGAAGTATAGTTAACTTACTCTATTACATTATTTTCAGGTTTACAACATAGTGATTCAATATCTTTATAGATTATACTATGTTTAATGTTACTGCAAAATAATGGTTATTATTTTGTGCTGTACAGTATATACTTGTAGTGTATTTATTTTATACATAGTAGTTTGTCCTTAATCCCATACCCCTATCTTGCCCCTCCTCCCTTCCCTCCTCCGACTAGTAACCACTAGTATGCTTCCTATATCTGTGAGTCTGTTTCTGTTTTGTTATATACATTCACTTTATTTTTATATTCCACATATAAGTGATAACAGGGTATTTGGCTTTCTCAGTCTGACTTACTTTACTAAGCATAATGCTCTCTAGGTCCGTCCATGTTGTTGCAAATGGCAGAATTTCATTCTTTCTCTGGCTGTGTGATATTCCATTGTGTGTGTGTATGTGTGTGTGTGTGTGTGTATCACATCTTCTTTATCCATTCATATGTTAATGGACATTTAGGTTGCTTCCATGTACTGGCTATTGTAAATAATGCTGCTATGAACATGATGGTGCATGTATCTTTTCAAATTACTATTTTCTATTCCTTTGGATATACAGCCAGCAGTGGAATTGCTGGATCATATGGTAGTTCTATTTTTAGTTTTTCGGAGAACCTCCATACTTTTTCTCACAGTGGCTGCACCAATTGACAATCCCACCAACAGTGTACTAGTGTTCCCTTTTCTCCACATTCTCACCAACATTTGTAACTTGTGGACTTTGATGACAGCCATTCTGAAAGGTGTGAGGTGATATCTATTTGTGGTTTTGATTTGCATTTCTCTGCTGATTAGCGATGTTGAACATTTTTTCATGTGTCTGTTGTCCATCTGTATATCATCTTTGGAAAAGTGTCTACTCAGTTCTTCTGCCCATTTTTTATTGGGTTGTTGTTTTTTTAATATTGAGTTGTAAGAGCTTTTCACATATTTTTATATTAACCCCTTATCAGTCATATCATTTGAAAATATATTCTCCAATTCAGTAGTTTGTCTTTTCATTTTGTTGATAGTTTCCTTTGCTGTGCAAAAGCTTTTAAGTTTGATTAGGTCCCATTTGATTATTTTTACTTTTATTTTTTTGCCTTAGTAAACAGAGCAAAAACTATATTTCTATGGTTTATGACAAACAGTGTTCTGCCTAAGTCCTCTTCTAGGAGTCTGATGGTTTCAGGACTTACATTTAGTTATTTTATCCATTTTGAGTTTATTTTTATATATGATATGAAGAAGTGTTCTAATCTCATTCTTTTACATGTGGCTGTCCTGTTTATCCAGTACCCCTTACTGAAGAGATTGTCTTTTCTCCATTGTGTATTCTTGCCTCCTTTTTCTTAGGTTAATTGATCATAAGTGTGTGGGTTTATCTTGGGGTTATCTATTTTGTTCCATTGATCTATATGTCTGTTTTTGTGCTATTATCACACTTTTTTTGATTACTGTAGCTTTGTACTATAGTCTGAACTCAGGGAGCATGCTACACCAGTTTTTTTTTTCTTAAGATCACTTTGGATATTAATCTCCTGTAAGCAGCATACAGATGGGTCATTTTTAAAAATCCAATCAACCACCCTATGTCTTCTTACATTTTTTTTGGTTGAAAATTATTTTATTTTATTTTTTTCACTTTTACTGAAATATAATTAACAAACAGCACTGTATATGTTCAAGGGGTACAGCATAATGACTTGACACACATATACTGAAAATGATTACAACAAGAAGTTTGGCTAACACTCATCACCTCATATAGTTATAAAAAAATGTTTTTCCTTGTGAGAACTTTTACTATTTGCTCTCTTAGCAACTATCAAATATACCACACAGCAATATTAAGTACAGTCACCATGTTTTATATTACATCCCCAATACTTACTCATTTTATAACTGTACATGTATACCGTTTTACCATCTTCATCCAATTTCCCCAATCCAATCCCCTGCCTCAAGTAACTAGAAATCTGATCTCTTTTTCCATGAATTTGGTTTTATTTATTTTTAGCTTCCATATATAAGTGAGATTATTTCTCTGTCTGACTTATTTCACTTAGCACAAAGCCCTCAAGATCCATCCATGTTGTCACAAATAACAGGGTTTCCTTCTTTTTTATGGCTAAGTAATATTCATTGTAGATATGTACCACATTTTCTTTATCCATTCATCTATCTGTGAACACTTAGGTTACTTTCATTTCTTAGCAATTGTAAATAAGCCCGCTAGGGGTGTAGCTATTTTTTCAAGTTAGTGTTTTTGTATTCCTTTTTTTTTTTTTTTACATCTTAATGGAGTAAGGTTCCTCTACAATGTTGTCTTAGTTTCTGCTATATAACAAAGTGAATCAGATATATGTACACACATATTCCCATATGCCCTCTATCTTGCATCTCCCTCCCATCCTCCCTATTCCACACATCTAAGTGGTCACAAAGCACCGAGCTCATCTCCCTGTGCTATGCAGCTGCTTCCCACTAGCTATCAATTTTACATTTGGTAGTGTATATATGTAAATGCTACTCTCTCACTTCATCCCAGATTACCCTTCCCCCACCCCATGTCTTCAACTCCATTCACTATGTCTGCGTCTTTATTCCTGTCCTGTCCCTAGGTTCTTCAAAACCATTTTATTTTCTTAGATTCCATATATATGTGTTAGCATACGGTATTTGTTTTTCTCTTTCTTACTTCACTCTGTATGACAGACTCTGAGTCCATCCGCCTCACTAAAAATAACTCAATTTCGTGTCCTTTTATGGCTGAGCAATGTTCCATTGAATATATGTGCCACATCTTCTTTATCCATTCATCTGTTGATGGACACTTAGGTTGCTTCCATGTCCTGGCTATTGTAAATAGTGCTGCAGTAAACATTATGGTACATAACTATTTTGGAATTACGGTTTTCTCAGGTTAGATGCCCAGTAGTGGGATTGCTGGGTCATATGGTAGTTCTATTTTTAGATTTTTAAGGAATTTCCATACAGTTCTAAATAGTGGCTGTATCAATTTAAATTCCCACCAACAGTACAAGAGAGTACCCTTCTCTCCACACCCTCTCCAGCATTTATTGTTTGTAGATTATTGGATGATGGCCATTCTGACTCGTGTGAGTTGATACTCATCATAGTTTTGCTTTGCATTTCTCTAATGATTAGTGATGTTGAGCTTCTTTACATATGTTTGTTGGCCATCGGTATTTCTTCTTTGGAGAAATGTCTACTTAGGTCTTCTTTCCAATTTTGGATTGGGTTGTTTGCCATTGCAACAAAAAGAATAAAATATGTCAGAATAAATCTAGCTAAGGAGACAAAAGACCTGTATGCAAAAAACTATAAGACTCTGATGAAAGAAATTAAAGATGATACAGACAGTTGGAGAGATATACCATGTTCTGGATTGGAAGAATCAACATTGTGAAAATGAATATACTACGCAAAGCTATCTACAGATTCAATGCAATCCCTATCAAACTACCAATGGCATTTTACACAACACTAGAACAAAAATTTCACAATTTGTTTGGAAACACAAAAGATCCCGAAGAGGCAAAGCAATCTTGAGAAAGAAAAATGGAACCAGAGGAATCAGGCTACCTAACTTCAGACTATACTACAAAGCTACAGTAATCAAGACAGTATGGTACTGGCACAAACAGACATATATATCAATGGAACAGAGAAGAACCGATGCACATATGGTCACCTTATCTTTGATAAAGGAGGCAAGAATATACAATGGAGAAAAGACAGTCTCTTCAATAAGTGGTACAGGGAAAACTGGACAGCTACGTGTAAAAGAATGAAATTACAACACTTCCTAACACCATACAGAAAAATAAACTCAAAATGGATTAAAGACCAAAATTTCAGGCCAAACACTATAAAACTCTTAGAGGAAAACATAGGAAGAACACTCTTTGCATAATCACAGCAAGACCCTTTTTGACATACCTCCTAGAGAAATGGAAACAAAAACAAAAATAAACAAATGGGACCTATTGGAACTTAAATCTTTTGCACAGGAAAGGAAACCATAAACAAGATGAAAAAATACCCCTCAGAATGGGAGAAAATATTTGCAAAAGAAGTAACTGACAAAGGATTAATCTCCAAGATATACAAGCAGCCCATGCAGCTCAATATCACACTGTCTTTTATTTTTTTGAATTTGTTTTTTTATTTTTTTAAATTCTGCTTTTTTAAAAAATTTTAAACACCTTTATTGTATTATAATTGTTTTACAATTGTATGCTAGTTTCTGCTTTATAACAAAGTGAATCAGCTATACATATGCAATATTCACATATCTCCTCCTTCTGGCGTCTCCATCCCACAAGCCCTATCCCACCCCTCTAGGTGTTCACAAAGCACTGAGCTGATCTTCATGTGCTATGCGGCTGCTTCCCACTAGCTACCTATTTTACATTTGGTAGTATATATAAGTCCATGACACTCTCACTTCATCCCAACTTACCCTTCCCCCTCCCCCTGTCCTCAAGTCCATTCTCTAGGTCTGCATCTTTATTCCTGTCCTGCCCCTAGGTTCTTCAGGATGATTTTCTTTTATTTCTTTTTTAGATTCCATATATATGTGTTAGTATACAGTATTTATTTTTCTCTTTCTGACTTACTTCACTCGGTATTACAGTCTCTAGGTCCATCCACCTCACCACAAATAACTCAATTTCGTTTATTTTTATGGCTGAGTAATATTCCATTGTATATATCTGCCACATCTTCTTTATCCATTCATCTGTTATGGACACTTAGGTTGCTTCCATGTCCTAGCTATTGTAAATAGGGCTGCAATGAACATTTTGGTACATGACTCCTTTTGAATTACGGTTTTCTCAGGGTATATGTCCAGTAGTGGGATTGCTGGGTCCTATGGGAGCTCTATTTTTAGCTTTTAAGGAACCTCCATACTGTTCTCCATAGTGACTGTATCAATTTACATTTCCAACAAGAGTGCAAGAGGGTTCCCTGTTCTCCACACCCTCTCCAACATTTATTTTTTGCAGATTTTTTTATGATGGCCATTTTGACTGGTGTGAGGTGTACTGTTGATTTGCATTTCTCTAATGATTAGTGATGTTGAGTATCCTTTCATGTGTTTGTTAGGCCATCTGTATGTCTTCATTGGAGAAATGTGTTATAGGTTTTCTGCCCATTTTTGGATTGGGTTGTTTGTTTTTTTGATACTGAGCTGCATGAGCTGCTTGTAAATTTTGGAGATTAATCCTTTTTCAGTTGCTTCATTTGCAAATATTTTCTTCCATTCTGAGGGTATTTTTTGTCTTGTTAATGGTTTCCTTTGCGGTACAAAAGCTTTTAAGTTTCATTAGGTCCCATTTTTGTAGTTTTGTTTTTATTTCCATTTCTCTAGGAGGTGGGTCATAAAGGATCTTGCTGTGATTTATGTAATAGCGTGTTCTGCCTATGTTTTCCTTTAAGAGTTTTATAGTGTCTGGACTTATATTTAGGTCTTTAATCTATTTTGAGTTTATTTTTGTGTACAGTGTTAGGGAGTGTTCTAATCTCATACTTTTACATGTACCTGTCCAGTTTTCCCAGCACCACTATTGAAGAGGATGTCTTTTCTCCATGGTATATTCTTGCCTACTTTATCAAAAATAAGGTGATCATATGTGCGTGGATTTATATATGGGTTTTCTATCCTGTCCCATTGATCTATATTTCTGTTTTTGTGCAAGTACCATACTGTCTTGATTAATGTGCTTTGTAGTATGGTCTGAAGTCCGGGAGTCTGATTCCTCCAGCTCCTTTTTTCATTCTCAAGATTGCTTTGGCTCTTCGGGTTCTTTTGTGTTTCCATAAAAATTGTGAAATTTTTTGATCTACTTCTGTGAAAAATGCCATTGGTAGTTTGATAGGGATTGCATTGAATCTGTAGATTGCTTTGGATAGTATAGTCATTTTCAAAATTTTGATTTTTCCAACCCAGAACATGGTATATCTTTCCATCTGTTTTTTTTAACATCTTTATTGGAGTATAATTGCTTTACAATGGTGTTAGTTTCTGCTTTATAACAAAGTGAATCAATTATACATATACATGTATTCTCATATCTCCTCCCTTTTGCGTCTCCCTCCCTCCCACCCACCCTCCCCATCCCGCCCATCCAGGTGATCACAAAGCACTGAGCTGATCTCCCTGTTTGTATAATCTTTAATTGCTTTCATCAGTGTCTTATAGTTTTCTGCATATAGATATTTTGTCTCCTTAGGTAGGTTTATTCCTATTTTATTCTTTTATTTGCAATGGTTAACAGGAGTGTTTCCTTAATTTCTGTTTCAGAATTTTCATCACTATTGTATCGGAGTGCAAGAGATTTCTCTGTATGAATTTTGTATCGTGCTACCTTACCAAATGCATTGATTAGCTCTAGTAGTTTTCTGGTAGCATTTTTAGGATTCTCTATGTATAATATCATGTCATCTGCAAACAGTGACGCTTTACTTCTTCTTTTCCGACTTGGATATTTTTATTTCTTCTTCTTCTCTGATTGCTGTGGCTAAAACTTCCAAAACTATGTTGAATAATAGTGGTGAGAGTGAATAAACTTGTCTTGTTCTTGATCTAAGAGGAAATGCTTTTAGTGTTTCACCATTGAGAACAATGTTGGCTGTGTGTTTTTCATATATGATCTTTATTGTGTTAAGTTCCCTCTATGCCTACTTTCTGGAGGGTTTTTTTTGTTTTTTTTTGTTTTTTTTTTTTGCAGTACACGGGCCTCTCATTTTAATGTCAGCCATGGCTGGTTTCATTGTTTCAAGGCTAGGGCCAACCTTCACAATGTAAAAGTAAGTGGCGAGGCAGTGAATGCAGATATGGTAGCTGCCTAGGAATTTCCTAAAATGCTTCAAGAAATAATTGATGAAGGCACATATTTACCCAAGCAGTTTTTTTGTTTTATTTATTTATTTATTTTTTTTGCAGTACGCAGGCCTCTCACTGTTGTGGCCTCTCACTGTTGTGGCCTCTCCCGTTGCGGAACACAGGCTCCAGACGTGCAGGCTCAGTGGCCATGGGTCACAGGCCCAGCTGCTCTGCAGCATGTGGGATCTTCCTGGACCAGGGCATGAACCTGTGGCCCCTGCATTGGCAGACAGACTCTCAACCACTGTGCCACCAGGGAAACACTGGAGGTTTTTCTTTTTTTCTTTTTTCTTCTTTTTTACCATAAATGGGTGTTGAATTTTGCCCAAAGATTTTTCTGCATCTATTAAGATGATCGTATGTTTTTTCTACTTCAATTTGTTAATATGATTTATCACATTGATTTTTTTTGTGTGTATGGTACGCGGGCGTCTCACTGTTGTGGCCTCTCCTTTTGCGGAGCACAGGATCCGGACGCACAGCCTTCGGACGCACAGGCTCAGCGGCCATGGCTCATGGGCCCCGCTGCTCCACGGCATGTGGGATCTTCCCAGACCAGGGCACGAACCCATGTCCCCTGCATCGGCAGGCGGACTCTCAACCACTGCGCCACAAGTGAAGCCCTATCACATTGATTGATTTGAGTATACTGAAGAATCCTTGCAATCCTGGAATAAACCCCACTTGATCATGGTATATGATCCTTTTAATGTGCTGTTGGATTCTTTTTGCTAGTATTTTGTTGAGGATTTTTGCATATGTGTTCATCAGTGATATTAGCCTGTAGTTTTCTTTCTTTGTGACATCTTTGGTTTTGGTATCAGGGTGATGGTGGTCTTGTAGAATGAGATTGGGAATGTTCCTCCCTCTGTTTTATTTTGGAAGAGTTTGAGAAGGGTAGGTGTTTGCTCTTCTCTAAATGTTTGGTAGAATTCCCCTGTGAAGCCATCAGGTCCTTGGCTTTCTTTTTGTTGGACGATTTTTAATCACAGTCTCAATTTCCGTGCTTGTGATTGGGCTGTTTATATTTTCTATTTCTTCCTGGTTCAGTCTTGGCAGGTTGTGTTTTTCTGAGAATTTGTGCATTTTTTCCAGGTTGTCCATTTTATTAGCATATTGTTGCTTGTAGTAATCTCTTATGATCTTTTGTATTTCTGCAGTGTCAGTTGTTACGTCTTCCTTTTCATTTCTAATTCTATTGATTTGAGTCTTCTCCCTTCATTTCTTAGAAGTCTGGCTAATAGTTTATCAATTTTGTTTATCTTCTCAAAGAACTAGCTTTTAGTTTTATGGATCTTTACTATCGTTTCCTTCATTTATTTTTCTTTTATTTCTGATCTGATCTTTTGAATTTCTTTCCTTCTGCTAACTTTGGGTATTTTTTGTTCTTCTTTCTCTAATTGCTTTAGGTTCAAGGTTAGGCTGTTTATTTGAGATATTTCTTGTTTCTTGAGGTAGGATTGTATTGCTATAATCTTCCCTCTTAAAACTGCTTTTGCTGCATCCCAGAGGTTTTGGGTCATTGTGTTTTCATTGTCATTTGTTTCTAGGTAATTTTTTATTTCCTCTTTGATTTCTTCAGTGATCTCTTGGTTATTAAGTAGTGCATTGTTTAGCCTCCATTGTTTTCTATTTTTTACATATTTTTTCCTGTAATTGATATCTTGTCTCATAACATTGTTGTCGGAAAAGACACTTTATATGATTTCAATTTTCTGAAATTTAAGAGGCTTGATTTCTGACCCCAGATATGATCTATCCTAGACAATGTTCCATGAGCACTTGAGGAGAAAGTGTATTCTGTTGTTTTTGGATGGAATGTCCTATAAATATCAATTAAGCCCATCTAGTTTAATATATGATTGAAAGCTTGTTTTTCCTTATTTATTTTCATTTTGGATGATCTGTCCATTGGTGAAAGTTGGGTATTAAAGTCCCTTACTATGATTATGTTACTGTCGATTTGCCCTTTTATGTTTCTTAGCATTTGCCTTATGTATTGAGGTGCTCCTATGTTGGGTGCTTAAATATTTACAATTGTTATATCTTCTTCTTGGAATGATCCTTTGATCATTTTTTAGTGTCCTTCTTTGTCTTGTTTCATAGCATTTATTTTAAAGTCTATTTTGTTTGATATGAGAATTGCTACTCCAGCTCCTTTTGATTTCCATTTTCATGGAATAGCTTCTTCCATCCCCTCACTTTCAGTCTGTATGTGTCTCCAGGTTTGAAGGGGGTCTCTTGTAGACAGCATATATATGGGTATTGTTTTTGTATCCATTCAGCCAGTCTATGTCTTTTGGTGGAGTGTTTAATCCATTTACATTTAAGGTAATTATCAATATGTAAGTTCGTATTACCATTTTCTTAATTGTTTTGGGTTTGTTATTGTAGGTCTTTTCCTTCTCTTGTGTTTACTACCTAGGGATGTTCATTTAGCATTTGTTGTAAAGCTGGCTTGGTGGTGCTGAATTACCTTGGCTTTTGCTTGTCTGTAATGATTTTAATTTCTCCGTTTAATCTGAATGAGATCCTTGCTGGGTAGAGTAATCTTGGTTGTAGTTTTTTTCCCCTTTCATCACTTTAAATAGGTCTTGCCACTCCCTTCTGGCTTACAGAGTTTATGCTGGAAGATCATCTGTTAACCTTATGGGGATTCCCTTGTATGTTATTTGTTGCTTTTCCCTTTCTGCTTTTAATATTTTTTTCTTTGTATTTAATTTTTGATTGTGTGATTAATATATGTCATGTTGTTTTTCTCCTTGGATTTATCCTGTATGGGACTCTCTGAGTTTCCTGGAATTTGTTGGAAATTTCCTTTCTCATATTAAAGAAGTTTTCAACTATTATCTCTTCAAATATTTTCTTAGTCCCTTTCTTTTTCTCTTCTTCTGGGAACCCTATAATTAGAATGTTGGTATGTTTAATGTTGTCCCAGTGTTCTCTAAGACTGTCCTCATTTCTTTTCATTCTTTTTTCTTTATTCTGCTCTGCAGTAGTTATTTTCACTATTTTTTCTTCCCTGTCACTTAACCGTTCTTCTTCCTCAGTTATTCTGCTATCGATTCCTTCTAGAGAATTTTTAGTTTCATTTACTGTGTTGTTCATAATTGTTTCTTTGCTCTTTAGTTTTTCTAGGTCCTTGTTAAACGTTTCTTGTATTTTCTCCATTCTATTTCCAAGATTTTGGATCATCTTTACTATCATTACTCTAAATTTTTTTTCAGGTAGACTGCCTATTTCCTCTTTATTTGTTTTGTCTGGTGGGTTTTTACCTTGCTCCTTCATTTGCTGTGTGTTTCTCTGTCTTCTCATTTTGCTTAACTTACTGTGTTTGGGGTCTCCTTTTTTCAGGCTGCAAGTTCATAGTTCCCGTTTTTTATGTTGTTGTTGTCTGCCCCCAGTGGCTAAAGTTAATTCAGTGGGTTGTGTATGCTTCCTGGTGGCGGGACTAGTGCCTGTGTTCTGGTGGATGAAGCTGGATCTTGTCTTTCTGGTGGGCCCGTCCACATCTGCTAGTGTGTTTTGGGGTGTCTGTGACCTTATTATGATTTTAGGCAGCCTCTCTGCTAATGGATGGGGCTGTGCTCCTCTCTTTCTAGTTGTTTGGCATAGGGTGTCTAGCACTGTACCTTCCTGGTTGAGATGGGGATCTCTGGTAGAGTTTTCACCATTTGGTAGTACATGGAGTTGTGAGGTGTCTGGTGCACCAATGTCCTGAACTCGGCTCTCCCACTTCAGAAGCACAGTCCTGACACCTGGCCGGAACACCAAGTTCCTGTCAGCCACACAGCCAAGTACGTGGGAAGTTTCTTGCCTTTTGGGAAGTCTGAGGTCTTCTGCCAATGTTCAATAGGTGTTCTGTAGGAGTTGTTCCACATGTAGATGTATTTCTGATGTATTTGTGGGGAGAAAGGTGGTCTCCACGTCTTATTCCTCTGCCACCTTGAAGGTCTCCACCGTTTGTCTTTTAATTGGAGCATTATTTCATTGACACTTCTTTTTTGTTCACTGTGTTGTGTCTTCATTGCTGCACACGGGTTTTCTCTAATTGTGGCAAGTGTGAGCTACTCTTTGTTTCAGTGCATGGGCTTCTCATTGTGATGACTTTTTTTGTTGCTGAGCACGGGCTCTAGCCATGTGGGCTCAGTAGTTGCAGTGCATGGTCTCTAGGGCATGTGGGTTTCAGTAGTTGCAGCTCATTAGCTCTAGAGGGAAGGCTCAGTAGTCGAAGCTCATAGCATTAGTTGCTGTGTGGCCTGTGGGGTCTTTCTGGACCAGGGATTGAACCCATGTCCTCTGCATTGGCAGGTGGATTCTTAACCATTGCATGAACAGGGAAGTCTAGTTCTTTGACATTTATTCATTTATTTGTTTATTTATTTAGGGCTGTGTTGGGTCTTTGTTTCTGTGCGATGGTTTTCTCTAGTTGTGGCAAGCAGGGGCCACTCTTTATCGCATTGCATGGGCCTGTCATTATCGTGGCCTCTCTTGTTGTGGAGCACAGGCTCCAGACACGCAGGCTCAGTAGTTGTGGCTCATGGGCCTAGTTGCTCAGCGGCATGTGGGACCTTCCCAGACCAGGGCTCGTACCTGTGTCCCCTGCATTAGCAGGCAGATTCTCAACCACTGCACCACCAGGAAGCCCCTTCTTTGACATTTAAAAGTAATTATTGATAGATATGTACTTATTGCAATTTTGTTACCTTTTTGTTTGTTTGTTTTTGTAGTTTTTCTCTGTTCTTTTCTTCGTCTTTTAGTTTCTTCTCTGTGGTTTGATGCTTTTCTTTAGTGGTATGCTTGTGTTCCTTTCTCTCTCTACGTTTTGTGTATTTATTGTATGGTTTTGATTTGTGGTTACCATGGGGTTCATATATGTTGACCTATAACTATATCTGCTTGTTTTAAAAATGTAGTCCTTTAAGTTCAAACACATTCTAAAATATCTACTTTTTTTTTTTTACTCCCTTGCACAACATTCTGTGTTTTTTATGTCATATCTTACATCTTCATGTTTATCCCTTAACTGATTATGGTTGTTATAGTGGATTTTACATTTTTTGGTCATTTAACCTTTGTAGTAACTTATTTAAGTGGATGATCCTCAGCTTTTATTATATATTTGTTGTTGATAGTGGGAGTTTTCCTTTAACTTTTCTTTTAGGGTAGGTTTATTATTGATGTACTCTGGCCTGTCTGGGAGGTTCTTTATTTCTCTTTCAATTCTCAATGATAAGTTTGCTTGGTACATAACCGAGGTTGCAGGATTCTCCTTCAGCACTTTGAGGATATCATGCCACTCCCTTCTGGCCTGAAAATTTTCTGAAGAAAAATCAGCTGATATTCTTTTGGGGGTTCCCTTTTATATGAGTCTGTTTTTCTCTTGCTGCCTTTAGAGTTCTCATTTATCTTTAACTTTTGCCATTTTTATTACAGTATGTCTTGGTGAGGGTTTCTTTTCATTCATCTTGATTGGGACCCTGTGTGATCCTGTATTTGGATATCTGTTTCCTTCTTCAGGTTTGGGAAGTTTTCAGCCATAATTCCATCAAATACATTTTAGACCCCTTTTCTCTCTTCTCTTTCTCATACCCCATATAGTGTGAATACTGATATGCTTGATGTTGTTACAGAGGTCCCTTAAACTGTTCTCATTTTTTAACATTTGGTTTTCTTTTTGCTGTTCTGATTGGGTGATTTCCATTATTCTACCTTCCTGGTCACTTATGTGCTCTTTTTAAAAAATATTTTATTTATTTTTATAGTAGGTCCTTGTTGGTTATCAATTTTGAATATAGCAGTGTGTACATGTCAATCCCAAACTCCCAATGTACTCTTCCCCTCCAGCCATACACTCTGGTAACCATAAGTTTGTTCTTTAAGGCTGTGAGTCTGTTCCTGTTTTGTAAATAAGGTCATACATATCTTATTTTTTTATTCTGAAAAAAAACCAATATCACACGATATTTCTCTTTGTCTGTCTGAATTACTTCACTCAGTGTGACAATCTGTAGGTCCATCCATGTTGCTGCAAATGACTTTATTTCATTCTTTTTAATGGCTGAATAATATTCCATTGTATATATGTACCACATGTTCTTCATCCATTCATCTGTGAATGTACATTCAGGTTGCTTTCATGTCTTGGTTATTGTAAACAGTGCTGCAATGAATATTGGGGTGCATATATCTTTTCAAACCATGTTTTTCTCCAGATATATGTCCAGGACTGGGAGTGCTGGATCATATGATAGCTCTATTTTTAGGTTTTTTTTTAGCTTTTTGTTTTATATTGGAGTATAGTTGATTAACAATGTAGTGTTAGTTTCAGGTGTACAACAAAGAGATTCTGTTATATATACATGTATCTATTATTTTTGAAATTGTTTTTCCATTTATGTTGTTACCTAATATTGAGCAGAGTTCCCTGTGCTATACAGTAGGTCCTTGTTGATTATCCATTGTAAATATAGCAATGTGTACATGTAAGTCCAAACTCCCTAACTATCCCTTCCCACCACCCTTCCCCTGCCCTGTAACCATAAGTTTGTTCTCTAAGCCTGTGAGTCTGTTTCTGTTTTGTAAATAAAGTTCGTTTGTATCATTTCTTTTTAGATTCCTCAAAAAACAATATCATATGATACTTCTTGTTCTCTTTCTGACTTACTTCAC
This sequence comes from Platanista minor, assembly GCA_004363435.1. Classification (NCBI taxonomy): domain Eukaryota; kingdom Metazoa; phylum Chordata; class Mammalia; order Artiodactyla; family Platanistidae; genus Platanista; species Platanista minor. The sequence continues at coordinate 4,093 of RJWK010020375.1, read as the reverse complement.
TCAGTATGACAATCTCTAAGTCCATCCATGCTGTTGCAAATGGCGTTACTTCATCCTTTTTAATGGCAGTTCCCTCATATGTTATTTGTCATTTTTCTCTTGTTGCTTTCAATATTTTTTCTTTGCCTTTAGTTTTTGTCAGTTTGATTACTATGTGTCTTGGGATGTTCCTCCTTGGGTTTACCCTGCCTGGACTCTGTGTTTCCTTGACTTGGGTGACTGTTGCCTTTCCAGGTTAGGGAAGTTTTCAGCTATTATCTCTTCAAATATGTTCTCAGGTCCTTTCTATTTTTCTTCTCCTTCTGGTACCCCTGAAATGCGAAAATTGGTGCGTTTAATGTTGCAGAGGTCTCTTAGACTCTCTGCATTTCTTTTCATTGTTTTTTTGTTTTTGGTTTGGTTTTTTTGCGGTACATGGGCCTCTCACTGTTGTGGCCTCTCCCTGTTGTGGCCTCTCCCACCACAGAGAACAGGCTCCGGACGCCCAGGCTCAGCAGCCATGGCTCACGGGCCTAGCCGCTCCGTGGCATGTGGGATCTCCCCAGACCAGGGCACGAACCTGTGTCCCCTGCATCGGCAGGCGGACTCTCAACCACTGCGCCACCAGGGAAGCCCCTTTTTTATTTTTTTAATTCTGTTCTGTGGTAGTGATTTCCACCATTCTGTCTTCCAGGTCATTTATCCGTTCTTCTGCCTCAGTTTTTCTGCTATTGATTCCTTCTAGTTATTTTTTATTTCAGTTAATGTATTATTCAACTCTGTTAGTTCTTTACTTCTTTTAGGTCTTTCTTAAATATTTCTTGCATCTTCTTTATCATTGCCTCCATTCTTTTTCTGAGATCATGGATCATCTTCACTATCATTATTCTGAATTCTTTTTCCAGAAGGTTGCCTGTCACCCCTTCACTCAGTTGTTTTTCTGGGATTTTATCTTGTTCCTTCATCTGAGACATTTTTCTCTGCTGTTTTATTTTGTCTGACTTTCTGTGATTGTGGTTTCCGTTCCACAGGCTGCAGGACTGTAGTTTTTCTGCTTCTGCTGTCTGCCTTCTGGTGGATGAGGCTATCTAAGGGGCTTGTGAAAGCTTCCTGATTAGAGGGACTGGTGGTGGGTAGAGCTGAGTTTTTCTCTCTGGTGGGCAGGGCTGTGCTCAGTAAAACTTTAATTGGCTTCTCTGCTGATAGTTGGGGCTTGTTCCCTCCTTGTTGGTTTAATTAGGTCCCATTTGTTTACTTTTGTTTTTACTTCCATTATTCTGAGAGATAGATCACAAAAGATATTTCTGCAATTTATATCAAAGAGTGTTCTGCCTATATTTTCCTGTAAGAAATTTAGAGTGTCCAGTCTTAAATTTAGATCTTTAATCCATTTTGAGTTTATTTTTGTGTATGGTGTTAAATAATGTTCTAATTTCATTTTTTTACGTGTACCAGTCTAGTTTTCTCAGCACCATTTATTGAAGAGACTGTCTTTTTTTCCATTGTATGCTCTTGCCTCCATTGTTGTAGATTAATTGACCATAGGTCTTGGGTCTATTTCTTGGCTTTGTATCCTGTTCCTTTGATCTATATTTCTTTTTTTTTGTGCCAGTACCATACTGTTTGAATGGCTGTAGCTTTGTCTGAAATCAGGGAGGCTGATCCCTCCAGCTCGTTTATCTTTTTCAAGATTGCTTTTTCTATTTGAGACCTTTTTTGTTTTGATACAAATTTTCAGATTTTTTCTCCAGTTCTGTGAAAAATGCCATTGGTAGTTTGATAGGAATTGCATTGAATCTGTAGATTGCCTTGGGTAGTATAGTCATTTTAAAGGTATTGATTCTTCCAATCCAAGAATGTGGTATATCTTTCTATCTGTTTGTGTTGTCTTTGATTTCTTTCATCAATGTCTTATAGTTTTCAGAGCACAGGTCTGTTGTCTCCTTAGGTATTTTTAGTCCTAGGTACTTTGCTTTTTTTGATGTGATGGTAAATGGGATTGCTTCTTGAATTTCTCTTTCTGATCTTTTGTCATTACTGTATAGGAATGCAACAGATTTCTGTTTATTAATTTTGTATCCTGTGACTTCACCAAATTCATGGATGAGCTCTAGTACTTTTCTGGGAGCATCTTCAGGATTTTCTATGTATTGTATCATGTCATCTGCAAACAGTGACAGTTTTACTTCTTCTTTTCCCATTTGGATAACTTTTATTTATTTTTCTTGCCTGACTGCCGTGGTTAGGAATATGTTGCGTAAGAGTGGCAAAAGTGGACATCCTTGTCTTGTTCCTGATCTTAGAGGTAATGCTTTCACCATTTCACCATTGAGTATGATGTTAGCTGTAGGTTTGTCATAGATGGCCTTTACTATGTTGAGGTATGTCTCCTCTATGCCCACTTTCTGGAGAGATTTTATCATAAATTGGTGTTGGATTTTGTCAAAAGCTTTTGCTGCATCTACTGAGATGATCACATGATTTTATTCTTCAGTTTGTTGATGTGGTGTATTATGCTGACCGATTTGCAGATATTGAAAAATCCCTGGGATAACACCCACTTGATCATGGGGTATGATCCTTTTAATGTATTGCTGGATTCGGATTGCTAGAATTTTGTTGAGGATTTTTGCATCCATGTTCATCAGTGATATTGGCCGGTAATTTTCTTCTTCTTTTTTTTTTTTTTGAGGTGTCTTTGTCTGGTTTTAGTATCAGGGTGATTGTTTCCTCATAGAATGAGCTTGGGAGTATTCCTTCCTCTGCAATTTTTTTGGAACAGTTTTGGAAGAATAACTCTTAATTCTTCTCTAAATGTTTGGTAGATTTCACCTGTGAAGCCATCTCATTCTGGCCTTTTGTTTGTTGGGAGCTTTAAAATCAGTTTCAATTGCAGTACTTGTGATTGGTCTATTTGTATTTTCTATTTCTTCCTTGTTCAGTCTTGGGAGATTGCACTTTTCCAAGAATTTGTCCATTCCTTCCAGGTTCTCCATTTTATTGGCATATAGTTGCTTGCAGCAGTCTCTTATGAGCCTTTGTATCCCTGTGCTGTCCATTGTAACTACTGCCTTTTCATTTCTAATTTTATTGACATGAGCCCTCTCACTTTTTCTTTTCTTTTCTTTTTTTTTTAATTTTCTTTTTTTTTTTTTGTGGTACGTGGGTCTCTCACTGTCCTGGCCTCTCCCATTGCGGAGCACAGGCTCTGGATGAGCAGGCTCAGTGACCATGGCTCACGGGCCTAGCCGCTCCGTGGCATGTGAGATCTTCCCGGACTGGGGCATGAACTTGTGTCCCCTGCATCGGCAGGTGGACTCTCAACCACTGCACAACCAGGGAAGTCCTCCCATTTTCTTGATGACTCTTGATAAAGATTTATCAATTTTGTTTATCTTTTCAAAGTAGCAGCTTTTAGTTTCATTGATCTTTTCTATTGTTTTCTTGGTCTCTATGCCATTTATCTGCTCTAATCTTTATTTCTTTCCTTCTGCTAACTTTGTGTTTTGTTTGTTTTCTTTCTCTAGTTGCTTTAGGGGTAAGGATAGGTTGTTTATTTGAGATTTTTCTTGTTCCCTGAAGTAAGATTGTATTGATATGAAATTCCCTCTTACAACTGGTTTTGCTTAATCCCTTACGTTTTGAATCAATGTGCTTTCTCTTTTTTTAATCTTTATTGGAGTATAATTACTTTACAATGGTGTGTTAGTTTCTGCTTTATAACAAAGTGAATCAGTTATACATATACATATGTTCCCATATCTCCTCCCTCTTGCATCTCGCTCCCTCCCACACTCCCTATCCCACCCATCCAGGTGGTCACAAAGCACCGAGCTGATCTCTGTGTGCTATGCAGCTGCTTCCCACTAGCTATCTATATTACATTTGGTAGTGTATATATGTCCATGCCACCCTCTCACTTTGTCACAATTTACCCTTCCCCCTCCCCATATCCTCAAGTCCATTCTCTAGTAGGTCTGTGTCTTTATTCCCGTTTTGCCCCTAGGTTCTTCATGACATTTCTTTTTTTTTTCTTAGATTCCATATATATGTGTTAGCATATGGTATTTGTATTTCTCTTTCTGACTTACTTCACTCTGTATGACAGACTCTA
>RJWK010020374.1:15320-31634 GCA_004363435.1 Platanista minor | reverse complement strand
GCGGGCCTCTCACTGCTGTGGCCTCTCCCGTTGCGGAGCACAGGCTCAGCGGCCACGGCTCACGGGCCCAGCCGCGGCATGTGGGATCTTCCCGGACTGGGGCACGAACCCGTGTCCCCTGCATCGGCAGGCGGACTCTCAACCACTGCGCCACCAGGGAAGCCCCACCCTCAGCTTTTTATCATGCAAAATTTCACACATACAGGTAAGTTGAAAGAATTACTTAGTGTAGTGGACACCCATATACCCACTGCCTAGATTCCACAAAGTGTTAGCATTTTACTGTGTTTGCTTTATACGGATCTGTCCACCCCTATCTACCCATCAGTCCCTGTTTTTTTTTTTTAGAAGCATTTCAAAATAAGTACACACATCAGTACACTTCACCGCTAAGCACTGCAGCATACATACCATAAATGAGTTTAAAACTCACATTCTGTTTTGAGGCAAAGTTTATAGAGTGAAATGTATACGTTTTAAGTGTATCATTCTGTGAGCTTAGACAAATGTATATACCTATGTAACCCATGCTTCTATTAAGATATACCTGCCACCCAGAAAGTTCTCTCAGGCCCCTTTCCAGTCTGCCACGCCAGTCCCCGTCCCAGGCAACCACTGTTCCTCACCCCCCAAGCCCAATGGTTAGTTCTGTCAGTTCTTGAACTTCATATAAATGGAATCCTGCAGTGTGTACTCTTTGTGTAAGGCTTCTTTCACTCAGCATAGTGATTTCTACTTTGCCATATACTTTTAAATATATTATGTTAGGCTGTCTTACCTCCACCTTGGTCACAAGCTCTTTTCAAAGATCATATTGTCAAGTGATGTTAGAAACAATTTTGTTTTAGGCATTTGTGTATTTTTCTTAAGTCTCATCTTCCCCTTTCCCAACAGAGGTGTGATTTTCATATTTGATTGGGCCGTTTTCTGCCTGGGTTTCTCCTATGTATTCTGAAAACCAGGTGCTTGTTTTTCTTTTTTTTTGTGGGCGGGGGGGGGGGGCCTCGCCGTGTGTCGTGTGGGATCTTAGTTCCCCGATCAGGGATCGAACCTGTGCCTGCTGCATTGGGAGTGCAGGGTCTTAACCACTGGACCACCAGGGAAGTCCCACTGGGTGCTTCTTTTGTTAGTTTGCTAACACGTGCTGCAGGGCCAGCTTGGGACATTCAGCTGAGTTTTCTTGCTCCTGAAGAGATGGATCCTGACACATTATTCACTTATTGTTTCTGCTACTTGGAAAACTTCAGGTAAAAGAAAATATATCTATTTTATTTTTGCAAAGCTTATTCTTAGCTTTGTGATTAACTTTTTTTTTTTTTTTTTTGCGGTACGCGGGCCTCTCACTGCCGTGGCCTCTCCCGTTGCGGAGCACAGGCTCCGGACGCACAGGCCCAGCGGCCACGGCTCACGGGCCCAGCCGCTCTGCGGCATGTGGGATCTTCCCGGACCGGGGCACGAACCCGTGTCCCCTGCATCGGCAGGCGGACTTTCAACCACTGTGCCACCAGAGAAGCCCTGTGATTAACTTCTTAAACAAGTTTTTTTGTTTGTTTTTAATAAGGCATCTTTGAGGAATACAGTTGATCTTCTGTATCCATAGGGATTGTTTCCAGGACCTCCCTCAAGATACCAAAAGCCAGGGACACTCATATGAAATGGTGTAGTGTTTGCATATAGTCTACACACATCCTCCCATATACTTTAAGTCATCTCTAGATTACTTATACTTCCTAATACAATGTAAATAGTTGCTGGTCCGGGGCGAACTCACGTGTTGCTTTTTGAAACTTTTGGAGTTAAAAAAAAAAATATTTTCAGTCTACGGTTGGTTGAATCTGCAGATGTAGAACGTGGGGATGTACAGGGCTGACTGTAATTTCTAGTTCAAATGCAACAATTTGGAAGACTAAAATTTCCTGACTTTTGTTTTATGACACCATATGGAGACTAATAAAATAAACCTGAAATATTAGGAGATTTTTAAGTCACCTGTGGTGAGATGTTGGCTGGTAAAATAAAGTCCTCGTTGACTTAAAAAATAAAATTCTAAGGACCTCCCTGGCAGTCCAGTGGTTAAGACTCTGTGCTCCCAATGTAGGGGGCCCAGGTTCGATCCATGGTCGCGGAACTAGATCCTGCATGCCGCAACTAAGAGTCCACATGCCGCCACTAAGAAGTCTGCATACTGCAACTAAAAAGAAAAAAAAAAAGATCCCTCATGCCGCAACTAAGACCCGGTGCAGCCTAAATAAATGAATAAATACATATTTAAAAATAAAAATGAAAAAAATCTAGTTCTAGACTTAATTAACTGCCCCCTTTGCTATACCCACTATTACTGGAGTTCTGAGTTGCTAAACCTCTCCAGCCATGATCAAAACCAGGAAAAATGTTCTCATCAGTACTAGTTTAATGTTTATATATAAGGTACACACACACACACACACACACACACACACACACACAGTGTGCAAAGACGTTGCCTTAGGGCTGTATTGGTTAGGGTAGTTCTCCCTGCTGTAAAAGAGACTCCAGAATACAGTGTCCAGACAAGATTGACAGGCTGACTCCTTTCTTGTGTGACAGCCTGAGATCTGGGCAGGTGGGCTACTGTCCTCCACCTGACACTCAGGGACCCAGGTTCCTTCCATCTTGTTTCTCCACCGCCTGGCCTGGGCCTCACTGCTTGGAGGGAGCCCACTGGGCATGTCTGCGCTCTGGCTGGCTGGAAAGGGAGGTGGCACCTAGGAGGTGGTCACCCGAAGACCTCAGTAGGGGTCTGCATCACTTGTGCTCTCATCCTCTGGAGAACTCAATGACCTGACTACAGCAGACTTCAAGGGGGTGCTGAGCAGTGTCATGGAGCCGACCCTCCACGTGCCTCTGTGCTTATGCTGTGGAACTGGCCTTGCCTGTGGCCATGTGGGCGCTCTGATGGAGTAGCTTGCTTGTCGGATGCTTCCTGCCTGCTCTGTCCTGCCAGGTGCCATCTTAGGGAGGGGACTCAGGTTACAAGGGTGGGTAGGCAGAAAGGGGTATGGCTCTTATGGCACTTTCATTCTGGAAATAGACTCGATCTCCTAATAATATTGCTCTCAGTGGATTTTTTTTTTTTTTTTTTTTTAAGTGGAGGCAGTGCTGTCTTCTTAAAGTGCAGCTTAGTTCTGGGTGGTGGAAGGGAGAGTATCTCAAGTCTAATAATAATGAGGTTGCAGACAGACTCTGTGTAACTTTGAAAAAAATGCTCCTGGGGACATGGATTAGGGAATGTAATAAAAGGACCTCGTCCCCTGTTTAAAATTCAGACTCATAATAGAAGGCTTAAGAGACACTTGACGAATGGGATCCCAGTAATCATTTATTCAGGAGCCAGAGGGTTTCCGGGGAGAAGAAACCTCCCCGAAGATGGCAGGGGCTCTGGCTTGCGTGTCATTCAGAAGGAAGTTCCCTTGGGTCCTGGGGTCTCTCCCACTCAGAGAGAAGCTGTCACAGGGTCACCGGCGAAGCCTAAGGAAGGGGTTGTGCATGTGATTCCCCCTGCTTTAATGAGCTAACGTTACACTGCTTTCCCCCACAAATAACCCTGAATAGACTATTTGCCAGCTGCTTGAAAGGCTCTTGAAATGATAGACTGATCGATGGGATTGGCTGCCTGGGGGACCCAGGGGAGCAGATGTGAGTCTGTCCAGGCTTGACGGGCCAAGGTCGGTGCCCCCTGGATGCCGAGGGTGGTGCGGCGCGGGGGAGTGGCCGCCGTGCGTGGGATCTGAGTTCTGTGTTCTCTAGTCACCCCGTGGGCTTCCAAGGATGTGCAGAGTGATCCTCCTGGAACCAAACGTAGATGTTCCTTCCAGCTGGTTAAACTAAGTGAGCGTTGCCTGTGTCATTCCCCATTAATCAGTGAAAAGGGGGGAAGAAAAACTCCTGGTTGAAATAAATGACGCTTGGCGTTTTTTTAAGGACGGAGAGGCCGAGTGGTTTTTATTTCAGCAGGAGCATCACGGCCTCTTGATATATCTGGAAGTTGCCTTGGTTTCCTCTTCCTGGCTGCTGTCCGCTCAGGAGACTGTGCAGGTGGGTTGTGTGAACTTTGCTAAATTTTTTTTTTAATTATTATTATTTGTTGCGGTGCGCGGGCCTCTCACTGCTGTGGCCTCTCCCATTGCGGAGCACAGGCTCCGGACGCGCAGGCTCAGCGGCCATGGCTCACGGGCCCAGCCGCTGCGCGGCATGTGGGATCTTCCCGGACCGGGGCACGAACCAGCGTCCCCTGCATCGGCAGGCGGACTCTCAACCACTGCGCCACCAGGGAAGCCCCAGGTTGGCTAATTTTTTGCCAATAACTTAAGCGCGGAAGGATTCAGGGAACCTCCCGAGCGATGAGAGCACAGATGCCAAGGATCACTTGGAGCAAAGAGGAGAGCTCCTTGAGCCTTTCAGTTGATTTGGGGGCAGTAGCTGCGTCTGAGCAGCTGCAAATGGTGTGTTTGCAGAACACTGTGGGAAGTTTGGGAGTGTTTTACATCGTTTTGTTTGTAGTGGAGGAAAACTGGCCTGGTGATTGATTGGTGTCTGACTACACCCTGCATTACACGCTTCGAAGGTGCGTGCACTTGGACTTTCCATTAATGGGTCAACATTCACATTGGCCTTTGCCCTTATAACTCACTATTCCATCCACCCAAACCCTTTATCTTTTTCTGCCTGTGCTGTTGCACGAAGTATTTGGCAGCCTCTACAGGGAGCGTGGGCCTGTATTTCATACATTAAGGTAGTTTGATTTGTTGGTGGAATGGTTTGAGAAGGGAATGCTTCTGGAGTGGGGACGGTGTCTCAGGGGTCATGTCTTCATGGGGAGAGGGGGAGGAGATGCCAAAGAAATTGCAAGTATCCTAATAATCCTCACAGAAGTGGTTTTCACCCAGCACCTCCCACTCGGTGTCTCTCTGTTATTATTGGACTCAGAATAAAGACCTGCTGGGCCCTGCCTTGAACCCCGGGGGCGATTCTTAGGTTGTTTTGTCCAAAACCATTCCGGCGTCCTGTTGTTCAGATGCTGTGGATTGAAAAGGCACACGGCACCCAAAAGATCCTATCCTGCACTCCCTCAGTCGAGATGAACTAGTTTGGTCCACATCAAGAATTTTTTCGCCATTTTATCTTTTCTGTTCTTGAAATACAACTTCATTGGAGGTTTCCAGATCCTTCTATTTTTGTCTCTAAAGTATTATCTCTATTTTGTTCACAGTTTTTAATCCTTGTTGCATTCTTCTGAATGTTTAGATTATAGGTAATTTCCAGAATTGTTGGGAGACAGTTCCGTGTTTGACGCCTTTGGAGAATGAGTAGAACCTTGTTGATACCTGGAGATAATCCCCTTGACAGCATAATAGGAGTGGATGATTGTTAGAGAACATCCGTAACTTTGCTTTTTAATTCTGCTCTGGGACTTCTGCAGCTTGACCATCAGCATACCTTTGAAAAAAAATCTAGTCTGAAGGGTCTTATAAAAATACCAAGGGCTTCCCTGGTGGCACAGTGGTTGAGAGTCCACCTGCCGATGTAGGGGACGCGGGTTCGTGCCCCGGTCCGGGAAGATCCCACGTGCCGCGGAGCGGCTGGGCCCATGAGCCATGGCCGCTGAGCCTGCGCGTCCGGAGCCTGTGCTCCGCAACGGGAGGGGCCACAGCAGTGAGAGGCCCACGTACCGCAAGAAAAACCAAACCAAAACAAAAAAAACACAGTATTTTCAATAATACCTTTTGGAATAGAGACGTGTTTAAGTTCACTGAAAAAGTCTTACTTAGTGTCCCGCTCATTCTGGGTGAGGAGCTGAAGTTTTAGCTGAAGGTCAGAGAGCATCTGTGGCTCTCTGTGTTTTGGGCCTTATTGTTAGCACATACAAATTTTTTTTAAACTCATTTTAGAAACATAAGTCAAAGTTACTGCCTGGACATAGGTGCTTCCCCCTATTGTAGTGCCTTTATTTATTTTATTCTGTGTATTCACCTTATTCTACTTTTATCAGACACCTGCCCTGGTTTCTGCCGAGTTCAAGCTCATGGAGGCTGGTGTTGAAGTTCCCTCCCCTTCCCACCGCATGCTGAGGGGGGCCTGAGCCCTGAGCCAGTCCTGGGACCTGGGTTCCCGTCCGTTTGCCAGGGTTGGTCCTTGTCAGTGTTGCGTGTGGAGTTGTGTTTATAAGACTTGAAGGCAGATACTGGAGAGCTTACGAATATTTTATTGTTTATCAAGATCTCGTGGTAGGATTTCTTATATATTTCATTAAAAAAAAAAAGACTACAGAAATAAGCAAGGCTGTTTCCTTCCTGTTGTTTTCAGTAGTCCTTAGACAACCCAGAAGATGACACTCCTATGAATGTAATCACAATACACATAGGAAGAAAGGAAGGCATTTAAAGAATTGTGCAGTTTATTCACTAAGACTGTGCATTGAGGAGATTAAAATAATGAGTCACAATTATGCACATAACATTTTCTCGTTCTGCGACTGTGACCAAACAAAAGTAACGCAAAGAGGAGCAGTTTCCCATGTTAAATGCGATTAATTCTGAACAAATACCACGTGTATCAGTATTTAAAGGTTGAAATGTAATGCTTGCTTCTTAATTTATCTAATCAGGGTCAGATGGATGGCATGCTATTTGCAGGGGGTAATACATAGCTGAATAATTTCTCCGCTTTGCTTCAACAACACTGGTTGTAGAGAGGCCCTCTCATGGAGGACATAAATGGATAGAAATGAGGAAGTTCAGCATATTCAGTTTAAACTTGTTATGTAAAAAGTAAGGAAATAACGTGTTTCACAGTTTATCTTTTATCTTTGGTGGCCAGTTTATTCTGCAAAGTATAGTTCGTTTGTCTTTTGGTGAACAAAAGGCATTCTAGATCTTGTGTACTTTTGTGTCACAGTTGACAAGTAACTATAAGATATCACAGTCATTACACTCCTAATGGTCATGATTCGTCACGTGATTCACCATACCGGTCTAACAGCTTCCAGACTGCTCCGCAGGTAGTTTGATGTGGGTGATGATCCCAAGTTAGCTTTCAGAAAAATGAGTTTAAAATTGTGGAATACAAACCATTAGGAAAGAGGTCACGTTTTAAAATCAGCTTCCTCTTCTTTAAAATGGAGGATATGGAGGGGCTTCCCTGGTGGCGCAGTGGTTGGGAGTCTGCCTGCTAGTGCAGGGGACACGGGTTTGAGCCCTGGTCTGGGAGGATCCGACGTGCCGCGCAGCAACCGGGCCTGTGAGCCACAACTGCTGAGCCTGCGCATCTGGAGCCTGTGCTCCGCAGCAAGAGAGGCCGCGATAGTGAGAGGCCTGCGCACTGCGATGGGGAGTGGCCCCCGCTTGCCACAACTAGAGAAAGCCCTGGCACAGAAACGAAGACCCAACACAGCAAAAATAAATAAATTAATTAATAAACTCCTACCCCCAACATCTTCTTTAAAAAAAAAAAAAAAATGGGGGATATAGAGTAGCGTTAGGTAATGTCTAACTTTATGAAGACTGGCCTATAGTGAGGAAGTAGCTAGGGGACGGGGAAGTCTTTGGAAGAGTTCTTTCATGCTGGGAATTGAACATGGGGTAGAGGAAGGTCATAGAGCCCCTCTGGCCAGGTGGGTCTGCCTGGCACTTGGTCGGTGTTTCTGGCCCACGTGTCTATCTTGCCTGGAGTGCTGGTCAACCCCCGACTGCACGCAGGCCACCTCGTGTTTGTGATATGTGCAGGGAGATATGGGTATGTGGCGGATACAGAAAACCTTTATTAACTTGAGTCACCTGACAATACCGAAGCGCAAAGATAATTTTTCCAGTGAGAGGAGGACCATATAATTGGCTGAGGTGTGGTGTTAAGAGGGTAGAAGAGAGATCATATTGAAAGCAGGGCACAGGCCTGTGGATTCCCACACATTTATTTGTTTTCTATTATTTCAGAGTCTTTTGTACCTGTTGCAGGTGGTCTGTCCTCTGCCCCAGTCTCTTGCTGGACATTTGCTCCCTTGTGTGAAGCTATACCTAAGATTCTCTGTCCATTCCCCTACAGAGGTGAAAGGCGGGGACAGGTAACCCTATACCTGTGCTTGAAGATGTCAAACAAAGCTGCTCTTCCAGGGCACTGGGTCAAAGGTTAATAGGCAGGGGGAAAGAAGGGACCGTGTAGGTTTCCTTGATGCTCTGTGCTCCGGCCACTCCAGTCTGCTAGGCCAAACTCTGTGCAGTTTTTGTTTGTTTGTTTGTTTTTTTCCAGTGCGCGGGCCTCTCACCGTCGTGGCCTCTCCCGCTGCGGAGTGCAGGCTCCGGACGCGCAGGCTCAGCGGCCGTGGCTCACGGGCCCAGCCGCTCCGCGGCATGTGGGATCTTCCCGGACCGGGGCACGAACCCGCGTCCCCAGCATCGGCAGGCGGACTCTCCACCGCTGCGCCACCGGGGAAGCCCCTCCCTGTGGTTTTTGTTTTCGTTTTTTTCTTTTTGGTACGCAGGCCGCTCACTGCTGTGGCCTCTCCCGCTGCGGAGCACAGGCTCTGGACGCGCAGGCTCAGCGGCCACGGCTCACGGGCCCAGCCGCTCCGCGGCACGTGGGATCTTCCCGGACCGGGGCACGAACCTGTGTCCCCTGCATCGACCACTGCGCCACCAGGGAAGCCCGTTAATTTACTTTTAATAACCTAGCCCGTGATAATTATTTTCAAGAATGTAATTTTTATGTTAAGTGTAGTATTACCTATAATATCATATTTTGAAATACAGAACAGCACGAAAAAGAAAAAGTTCCCTGTCGTATCTGAAAGTCTAGTAATAACAACTGTCGAATTTGTGTGTTTTTAAAAATCCCTCTTACCGTAGAGACGATGAGAGACAGAAAGTGTGTTTGGACATAATTTACAAGCTGATGGCAAGATTGAAGCCCGTGGAGCTCCGGGGACTCCTGAGCCCTGTGGCGGAGTTCCTGTCTCACCCCTCCGCTCTGTGCCGGGAGCAGATGTACAGCATCCTCATGTGGGTTCACGACAACTACCGGTGAGCTCCGCTCCGACGGTTTACGGTGCCGTCTTCGGGGGACCGTTTGGGTGCCTTTAGCAGTCTGGAACGATTAAGATGAATGATAAAGCATTTAAAAATATGTCATTAACAGTGGAAACAAGTTTAGCGTATTGAAATATATCCTTACCTTAATTGATTTTGTGTTACCTGTGGGAAATATTCAGAGCGTGGTATTACGGGGTGAGCTGAAAGTGTAACTTGTTTCCATAGTTATCCCTTTACAGTCTGACAAGATTAAGGAGAGGGGCTGCTGGGATGTCTCCTCCTTCGGGGCTGCGACCACGCCGTTCCTCATGGGGCCTCTGCGGCCCTGTTCCCCCAGCCGCACCAAGGGCCTGCGTCAGGGTGCAGGCGCCGGAGGGCGGGTGGAAGTTCGCGGGAAGAGGCAGGTTTTGTTACTTCAATTCTGGACAGTGCTCTTGGGGTTGAACAAAAGCAACAGGAGGAGCATTAATAGATTTGTCATTTTGTTAACTTTTCTCAGAGATCCAGAGAGTCAGGCAGATGATGACTCCGAGGAAGTATTCAAGTTGGCGAAAGACGTGTTGATCCAAGGATTGACAGACAAGAATCCCGGCCTTCAGTATGTGCCCCCTCCTGCAACAGCTGGGCTGGGCGGGCACACTCAGGGGGTCTCTTTCTTGGCCAGTGTGGGGTCTTTCAGAGGTGTTGGAAGCACGTTTGCAGTATCAGCGTTTTCTCTGCCTCTTGCTTCCATAATGTGTAATAAAAATGTATTTCAAATCACATTAAGACCTAAAAATCCTGACACGTTACTTTAACATAAAAGCCTTGAAAAAGTGGCGTGGGTTCACACTCTCTCTGCTGTGCCGTGACGTACAGCAGTTCAAGATGAGAAATCTGTAATAAAGAGTGGGTTATTGTTTCCCGTTTAACCCAGAGTGAGATCTCACTCTACATATCAGTATCGGATGACATGTTTGGAACCTTGGAAATTGGAGGATGCTACAGTGTAATCACACATGGAGAGAGGACAGTGGTTCTCCCTGAGGGCTAATCACATTACATTACATTGCATAAGGAGCAGTGTAGACTTTTTCGTATGATTCTGTGTATCAGCTAACTTTTAACTGTGCTGGAATTTTTAATTCACTAAGCTTTTAAAAACTGTGTTTGGATTTCTTAAACCTTCCCAAATTATAAAGCCTTATCTGGTTTTTAACCAGAATAGTTTGAATATTTTATATTCAATTATTATGTTTTGAATATCTTATGGCACTAACTTTTGGAGTGAATTGTCTTATTGGCAAGGCAATGAAGGACTACATATGTAATTTCTTCAATGTTTTCTCAGTTTCAAAATATCTAATGTTGTATTCTCATCTTTGAAAACTTCCCAGGTAAGAGAGATGAGAATAACGTCACCTAGTTTCTCACCTCTTGCTACATAGTGCTGACATTCTGGAATATTTCTCCCCTTCAGCACGCACACACTGTCTGTTAAGTCAGCTCACCGCGCTGACACAGCTCTGCATGCGGTCGCCCCGCGGTGAGCTCTGGGCGGCGAGGAGGCGCCCGCCCCCCCCCGCCCCCCGCAGCACATGTCCCGGTCTCCTTCCCTTCTTTCCTCTGTGCCCTTCAGATCAATGATTCGCAACTTCTGGAGCCACGAAACGAGGTTGCCGCCAAACACCTTGGACCGCTTGCTGGCCCTAAATTCCTTATATTCTCCTAAGATAGAAGTGCACTTCTTAAGTTTGGCGACAGATTTTCTGCTTGAAATGACCAGCATGAGCCCCGACTTCCGCAGTCCCATGTTTGAGCACCCTCTGTCGGAGTGTGAGTTTCAGGTGAGCTCTCACCCCTGTGATCTGAGCTTTCCCTGCCTGTGGCTCAGCAGACATTGTCCACTAGTGTTAAACGCCTTTCTTTTTTCTTTAATTGAGGTATAAATGACGTATAGCATTGGTTTAGTTTCAGGTGTACGAGGTAATGATTTGGTATTTGTATATATCACAAAGTCATCGCCCCAATAAATCCAGTTAACATCCGTCACCTCCCAGTTACACATTTTCTTCTTGTGATGAGAACTTGCAAGCTCTACTCTCAGCAGCTTTTAAATACGCAGCACAGTGTTAACAGTAGCCACCGTGTGTACATTGCGCCCCAGGACTGACTTCTTTTATAACTGGAGGTTTGTATCTTTTGACCCCCCCTTTACCCATTCCTCCCACCCCCTACCCCTCACCACCACCAGTCTGTTCTCTGTTTCTATAAGCTTGGTTTGTTTTTTGTTCCAGATTCTGCGTATGAATAAGACCATACAGTATTTGTCTTTCCCTTTGACTTATTTCATGTAGCCTGCAAGGTCCATCCATGTTGTTGGCAAATGGCAGGATGTCATTCTTCTTCAGGGCTGAGCAGTATTCCATTGCATGTGTGCGTGTGCGTGTGTGTGTGTGTGTGTGTGTGTATGTACACCACATCTTCTTTATCCATTCATCTGTCAATGGGCCCTTAGGTTGTTCCCATGTCTAGGCTGTTGTAAATTGTGCTGCTATGAACATTTAGGGTGCCTGCATCTTTTTTTTTTTTGCTGCTTTGGGTCTTTGTTGCTGTGCGCGGGCTTTCTTTAGTTGTGGCAAGCGGGGGCTACTCTTCGTTGTGGTGCACGGGCTTCTTGTTGTGGTGGTTTCTCTTGTTGCGGACCACGGGCTTTAGGCCCGCGGGCTTCAGTAGTTGTGGCACACGGACTCGGTAGCTCCGCGGCATGTGGGATCTTCCCAGACCAGGGCTTGAACCCGTGTTCCCTGCACTGGCCGGCGGATTCTTAACCACTGCACCACCAGGGAAGTCCCAGGGTGCCTGTATCTTTTCAAATTAGTGTTTTCATTCTCTTTGGATAAATACGCAGGCGTGGAATTGCTGGATCGTGTGGTAGTTGTATTTTTAGTTTCCTGAGGAACCTCCACACTGTTTTCCACAGTGGCTGCACCAGCTTACAGCCCCAGCAGCAGTGCACAGGGCCCCCTTCTGGTGACAGCCATCCTGACAGGTGCGAGGTGATGTCTCGCTGTGGTTTGGACGGCGTTTCCCTGACGACCAGCGTGCTGGCTTCCTGATTTTATTTGGAATCCACGCACATTCTTCCTGAGACGCCCGCCTGTGCGTCACCCTGCACGCCGCGCACCCTCGTCCCTTCAGCCTCCACGCAGCTGTTCCTCTCTCCCCTCCCGCCACCCCTGTAGATCCCCGTTGGCGCCTCGGCTCAGCAGCCCCGGTGGCGATTTGCACGTTGACTCGAAGCTCCTGGTGGCCCTGCCACCCCCGTGTCTCCGGTGCCTGGCGGTCTGGGCGCCGGGTGGGGGCTGGGTGCCGAGTGGGGGCTGGGTGCTCCGAGGAGCTGAGGCATTTCCCGCGGGTGGGAGCGAGCCTCTGGATGCAGACTGTGGAGGAGTAGAAAAGGGCTTTTTCCTGCCCAGTACTGATAGGCTTGTTCAGTTGGCAGATAGCTGTTCTGGTAAAACTCCGTTTGAAAAGGTTCTTCGGCTACTTCTCACAGAGACACATGAAGTTATAGTACGTATGTGCTGATGGGACCCTTAGATTTTATTTTATTTTATTTTTAATTAATTAATTAATTTATTTGCGGTACGCGGGCCTCTCACTGCTGTGGCCTCTCCCGCTGTGGAGCACAGGCTCCGGACGCGCAGGCTCAGCGGCCACGGCTCCCGGGCCCAGCTGCTCCGCGGCACGTGGGATCTTCCCGGACCGGGGCACGAACCCGCGTCCCCTGCCTCGGCAGGCGGACTCTCAACCGCTGCGCCGCCAGGGAAGCCCACCCCTTAGATTTTAGATAAGGCATTTGAGTGTTGCTGAGAAGGGCTACTGCTTCACCTGAAACTCTCGTGTGCAGGAGTATTCTATCGATCCCGACTGGCGGTGTCGGAGCGCCGTCCTCACTCCGATGTTCCTGGAGACCCAGGCCTCCCAGAGTGCACTCCAGACCCGGACACAGGATGGGCCCCTCTCGGCTCGGCGGGCGCTGGCCGGGCAGGTCCGGGTCACCCAGCAGCAGCTCAACTTCACACCCACACAGAGTGCAGGTAGCGCATCTGCCGCGGGGCGCCGACTGTCGGGGCAGCAGGGCCCCCCAGAAGACGTGAAGGAGGAGGGAGGGGGCTGAGTTCCTGGAGGGCAGGCTCGGAGGGTGGGCGGGGTTAGGAGTCCCGTGGGGACGGTCCTGGGGGTGGAGGAGGGGACGGCAGCGCAGCCAGCAGGCATGCTGGGCGCTTAGAAGCGTGGAGTCCGACGGGCGTCCCGTGTCCACCACGGCGAAGAACGGGAAGAAAAGGGTTATTTCTGATTGGAGAAGGCGGGAGAAGTCTTAGTACGTGTATGTTTTGGTTTCGTTTAGTGCATCACGTTTAAAACCCCTTTTACCTCAGGAGCAAAGCAGAGCTAAGCCAAATTCATCTACTGTGTTTGAAGCTCATTAAGCTTGTCTTTCTCAGATGAGTCAGCTCTTCCCTTTGATCAGCAAAGTGCAAGTTGTAGAGTGAATCCCCAGGTCGTGTTACGTCAGCTCTGCAGTGCTTTTCCTTCATGTGATTGCTTCACACTCCGTTGGTTCTAGAAATAGGCGTGGTTTGGACGGTTAGTGCGGAACTTTTATGACACTGATGCTAGAGATCACGGACCTCACTGCCTTGTCGCAGACACAAAGTATTGTTCTTAGGAGCAGGTGACATGTCTCCCGCTTCTCACGTTGAGAACACGGGAGCCCGCCGCCCGGGTCTTCCCGCGGGGACCTGGCCGGCTCCCGTCTCGGTCGCTGCTGCCAGGCAGCGGCCCCTGCTCTCGCGCGGCATGTCCCCGGCGTGTCCCCGCTGCCCTGACGCGCCTGTCACGCCTGTTTGCAGGGGGAAGAGGCTCCTACCACTGGCTGACGGGGGGCAGCATCGACCCGCTGGCGGATGGCTCGGCCCCCCTCACCGAGTCCGACTCCTCGTCCTCGTCTTTGCTGTTTGCCCACAAGAGGCCTGAGGGTTTGCGCGGGGCAGCCCCGAAGCCAGTGGGACCCGACTTTGGGAAGAAAAGGCTGGGCCTCCCAGGGGACGAGGTGGATGACGGAGCAAAAGGTAGGCGGTCGCCGAGGTGTGTTGAAACGCGCGCCTCCGTGCGCCTGTGGCCGTCCCTGTGTCCCAGCGCCTGCGTGGCGCCCAGCACTGTGGAAGCACGGTTCGGGGTCCAGAAAGCGGTTGAGTAAAGTGGGCTCAGCCCCGTCGCTTAGTGACTTTCTGGAAGTTTAGGGGTCACGAGAGGAGGTAGGATGGGGAGGCTGAGCCTCAGAGAGTTGAGGTCTGGGTGGGGTGGAGAGGGATCAGGCCAGGCCTGGGCGGCGCGGAGTGAGGACACAGGTGGTCAGCTCGGGGCCGGGGGCGGGGCAGGTAAGGAGGCTGACAGGGTGGGGCGGGGGCTCTGGGAGGAGCCCCGGCTCAGGTGGGGAGCCAGCAGACAGGCCAGCTGCCCCAGACTTGCTGGAAGTGACGGCGTCCACTGTCGGCCAGGTCTCTGGTGCGGCTTCTGCAGCTCAGGTCGGCGTTTTTATTGCCCCTTTCCTTTGGGTCTCAGTCACTCTCTCTGGCTCTGCGTCTCCAGCCCTCGCCCGCTCCGCACCCACTCGTGGGAAGCGCCTGCCCTATCCCTGGGCTCTCCCACGTGCCTGAGCAGTTCACGCCTGAGCTGGGGTCACGTGGGCCTGTTTTCCTTTCTTGTGCAGTAATTTTTCCTGGGCGTTAATGGCTATTTTCTTTCTTTCTGTCTTTCTTTTTTTTTATGGAAGTGTAGTTGATTTACAGTGTTGCACCAATCTGCTGTATGGCACAGTGACTCGCTTGCACACACAGAGATGTTCTTTCTTTATATTCTTTTCTGTTATGGTCAGTCACGGGGTGTTGAGTGTATGACTGTTTTTTCTTTTTTTTTTACTTCTACCAACTTTATTTGCTAGGTGTCAGCCATTCAGGTTTCTAAACCAACAGACTTCTTTTCATATTTATATGTTTATAATTATGAAATACTTCCGATATAGACAAAATAAAAATAATATATTTGACATCCCTGTACCCACAGCCAGGCTTTACCAGATTTAACTTTTGCCACAATTATTTCAGTTAAAAAAAAAAACCCTAAACAAAAATTCTCCCAAATTGTATTTCACTCCCCTCCATAACCTTCCCAGAGGTAATCTTCAATCCTGAATTTTGTGTAGATCATTTCCACGGATAATTTATGTACTTTTATTCATTACTTATATTCATAAAAATAGTAAGGCATTGCTCTGCGTGTTTTATAAAATATAAAATGTTTTTATTTTCTACGTGCACACTTTTTGTTCAATGTTGTTTATCCGTATTGATACACATACATAGCACAAGTTCATTTTAAATCATTGCATAGGATTCCGTAGAATGAATATACAAGAGACTGTCAGTATTCCGTTTATGGACATGTAGGGTTTTTTTTTTTCTTTTTGTCTTTTAGCTCATTATTTCAAACAGAGTTACACAGGAGCAGCTTCTTGTGTACATGACTATTTTCTTTAGATGTTTGGCTTTCTACATATTTGTCCCCTAGTTTCCTCTGAGTTGCACAGCTGTTGTCTATGTGAAATCTCCCTTGAGCCTCCAAGTGCCGCGTCTAGGCTGCTGGCCCTGGACTGTCCTTCCTCGGTCTGGTCCTCCTTTCTGGGGGGCACCTCCCCGGAGACCTTCCAGGGTAGGGGTCAGCGCGGCGGCTCTTGTGACGCAATGCTAGTCACTGCTTTGCAGGCACTGGTGCTTGTGGGGCCAGAGCTTTGGGCTCTGAGGAGCCTGGTATGGCCTCGTCATGGTCCTTTTTTTAAGGATAGGGTCTTTACTCCGGGGATGCTCTCAGGATCTTCTCTTTAAGACCAGTTTTAGGAAATGTCACAAAAGAGTCCTTAGGTACAGGTCTGTTTTAGTCCATTTTCCTGGCCTTGAGGAAGGCCCTTTCAGGCTGCTAACTCCTGTTTTCCGGTTCTGGAATATTTTTGCTTGGGTGATTTTGTTTGTTTGTTTTGTTTTTGTTTTTCATTGCTCTAAACATTTTATTTTATTTATTTTTAAAATTTATTGAAGTATAGTTGATTTACAGCGTTGTGTTAATTTCTCCTGTACAGCAAAGTGATTCAGTTACGTGTATATATATATATATATATATATATATATATATATATATATATATATATATATAT
>RJWK010020374.1:0-15220 GCA_004363435.1 Platanista minor | reverse complement strand
AATGGGTTATCCTTCTAATTTTCTGTTTTTACCCTTTTAAAAATATATATTTAATTAATTAATTTATTTATTTTAAAATTTTGGCCGCGTTGGGTCTTAGTTGTGGCACGTGGGACGTCGAGGCACGCAGGATCTCTTGTTGAGGTGCGTGGGCTCACTAGCTGCGGTGCGTGGGCTTAGTTGTTCCATGGCATGTGGGATCTTAGTTCCCTGACCAGGGCTCGGACCCGTGTCCCCTGCCTTGGAAGGTGGATTCTTTACCGCTGGACTGCCAGGGAAGCCCCTGTTTTTACCCTTTTGTTCTCTATTCTGGGACGTGTCTTTAACCTTATCTTCTAACCTATGCTTTCAAGCGATAACATCCTGTTTTTAGTTTCCATGAGCCTTTTTGGTCTCTGAACATCCCATTGGTCCACTGTTGCAATATCTACTCTGTTCTTTCTGATAAATGATCATTTTCTGAATTTCTTTCCTAGATGGCCTGCTTTCAGCTTTTGCTGTTTTGCTATAGTTTGGTTCTGTTTTTCCTATTTGAAGCTTTCCTCAAGCGACTGGTGACTTTTGGCTTTTTGCTGTGTTCCAGCCAGGGCGATAAACAGTGTCTGGAGTGGTAGCTGCATGTTGGGTGTGTGCTGACTGGCCTCCACCATGGCGCAGAAGCCCCCCTTTTGTGCTGGTTGGTTCCCTAGAGGCCAGGTCTCCCCCACTCCTGCCTGCAGGCCCAGGGCCTGGTGCCGGGGCGGCCCCGGGTTCCAGGAGTCCTCACGGCCCCCGGGGTTTCTGCCCCAGCCTCGCGTCCCCGAGCCCCCTCTGCTGTCCACGGGTGCTGTCTGGCCTCTGCCAGTTCTCTCCGCCTGGCTCTCGGTCTGTACTGAGGCGGCACGACTTTCTGTTTGCCAGCTTCCCGAAGTGGTCAGAGGTTTCCTGTGCGGGCTTTGTTTTGAGAACAAAACTAAGGGGAGGTAATAAGAGAACAGCCTCGCTTTTGTGTCGGGGATTCTGGGGAGGAGGACAAAGTCGGCCACGAATAACCAGCCTGTTTTCTGTTCTTCAGGTCCAGACAGTCGGGCAGAAATATTGCGATTGCGCAGACGGTTTCTAAAGGACCGAGAAAAACTGAGTTTGATTTATGCCAGGAAAGGTGTGGCTGAGCAAAAGCGCGAGAAGGTTTGTGTCTGTTTCTAGCATTTGATCAGAAATAGCTGTTTTCTGGCAAAGGATGTGTGCTGAGGACACAGGCTCCCCTGTCGGTCTAGAGCCCGACTGTGGCGGCAGCCCGCTGGGGGTCCCCTGAGCTGCTCCGGTTCGCCCTCCCCTCGGGGGCTGCTCTCTCTGGACAGAGGGGCTTTCTCCACGTGGTGGAGACGGGACCACCCGTCCCCCTGGGGTCCCGCCTCCCAGCTTCAGCCCCTCTCGATGCCAAGGCCGGAGCCCTGACCCAGCTCGGGACCAACAAGCTGTTGGGAGCAGGGGGTTGTGCTGCTGGAGGTGCCACGGGGGTAGGCGAGGAGAACGGCCGGGGCTGAGCTGCCCGCTGCAGCCACACGTGTGGCACGAACCGGTGGCTGGACATTCCTCAAAATGTGGTCGTGACGGGAGAGTTTGTGTAGCCCTGGCTCCAGTGCGAGGTACAGATCAGTGATGATGACCAGCTGTTACAGGGCCAGATTGTGAGTGAAAGAAAGCCCTGTCTTCTTCTAACTCAGCTTAAATCCTCAACCACTTAACTTCCAAATTTGAGCGTGGGGTGGTCGAACGGTTCCCCTGGATCTCCTGTGGAAAGAAAACGTGCTTTTGCCTCCCTCTCGTCCCTGTAACTGTGGCAACCAGCGCAACTAATGCAACACTTCAGGCCTCTTGCCAGCCCTGTTCCACCGGAGGCACTTGAGCTGCGAGCCCCTCGTTCAGCCTGAATCCTGCCTGGGCTTCCGGGGAGCCAGGAGTGGGCTTGGGGGCAGAGGCACCGGGCTGACCCCCGAGGGTCTCAGGGAGAGGGCGTAGATGGCCCGCGCTCGGTGTTGGGCGCGCTCGCCAGCTGGGGGCACTGGGGGCGTGTCACCTGAGTGCTTGCTGGCAGAGCTGTGGTCCAGAGTGTACAGCAGACAGAAAGCAGGGGCAGCGCTGGAAACTAACCAGGAGATGAGCGAGCACTCTGGGGAGCCTGTTAAAGAGGCCGGGGTGGGGGGCTCCCCAGAGACAGTCCCTGCGGAGGGAGCGGCGGCTGCAGAGGTGCATTCCCAGGAGCGTCACACGGGTCCTGCGTGGGGAGAGCAGGGCCAGTGGGGTGGGGCTCATCGCGAGGTTTGTCCTAAGAGCAACAGACCGGAAACACAGCCTCTCGTTTATGGCTTTAAAAAGTTTTAAATCAAGTTCTCTCATTTCAGAGAAACTCAGATTTCTTTGTAATAAATATTTAAATAACCTTCACTGCTCATCTGACAGTGGTTTTTGTTCCGGATTTATCATTTGCCAGACGGGTAAAGCATAGTGACTAAACTGTCTTGGTTAGAAATTGTCATTGATTCACCGTTTTTTGTTTTTGAAAGAGTTTTTTTGATGAGGGCCATTTTTAAAGTCTTTATTGAATTCGTTACAGTGTTGCTTCTGTTTTCTGTTTTGGTTTTTTGACCTCGGGGCATGTGGGACAAGGGATCAAACCCGCACCCCCTGCATTGGAAGGCAGTCTTAACCACCGGACCGCCAGAGAAGTCCCTGATTCACTTTTCTGTTAGCGGTGGGCGCTGACAGTTTCATAGCTCACACGCTACCGGTATTCTTCACCGAGAATTCTAATCCTCCTCCGTTGCTAACGACCGCAGGAGATGAAGAGTGAGTTGAAGATGAAACACGAGGCCCACGTCGTCCTGTACAGAAGTTACCGTCGTGGAGACCTTCCCGATATCCAGATCCCACACAGCAGCCTGATCACCCCCTTGCAGGCTGTGGCCCAGGTCAGTGCTGGAACCCGCCTCATGCTTGCAGGGCTGCCTCTGTGCAGGGAAGAGGTGCTGATGTGTCCCACATGGTGGTGGGCTCAGTGAAGGGCCTTGTCCCGAGTCGTGGCTCTGCCGCTTCCTGGCTCCGTGAGACCCTCACACGGGGTCCCATCGAGACGCTTTGCTCTGGGCCCAGTGTCTCTGTGTGCCAGTCACACACTGAGTCTGCTTTTCTCACCAGTAACGTCAGTGGGAATGAAACAATGTGTAAGTTGCTAAGTCACTTAAATCATTGATTATACAAAATCCTCTCTGGGGGGAGGATCAAGAGAGTGTCAGTGGGATCAGTACCCTTCTCTGGTAATTCTCTTATTAGCCGAGGACTGGGAGTATCTTTCTCAGTCATTAGGGGATAAGTGTATTGGGAGTGAATGAAGTTTTCTCGCTGAATTCTCTGATTAAAAACAGGATATTTATCCCTTGAAAGTCTGATTAAGGTTTCTTTGACTTTAATTGAAGTAACGTTTAAAATCGCAGCGTATCATATATATCGTGTAATATATGATTATGCTAGGTACTGAAACACGATGCCTTATATTTTACTGCACTTCAGTGGCAGTACTAATGTTGATTATAGTAATAGATTATGTCTGTGTAGCCCATTATTGCTTGGTAAGATTTTTGTTTACTCTAAATAATTATAGAGTGACGGGAATTTGCAAAAATAGCCCAAGTCCCGTGACCTGTCCCCCAGCTTCCCTCCGTGGGGACGGCTCACGTCACCGGAGCACCTGAGTGAGCCCCCCAGTGTGGTGACCAGATTGCAGACACGCGAGTCCCACCACTTCCCCTGCGGCACTGCTGTGTGTGTGTGTGTGTGTGTGTGTGTGTGTGTGTGTGTGTGAGATTCTGGGCCGCTTGTCCCACGTGCAGATTCACGTGTAGAGGAAGCAATTTGTACACAAGAGTCAGTGGGTGTAGACGTGGAAGCCCCCTGACAGACTGAGTGGACCCCACATAGCAGAGTGAGAGGCCCACCTGGCAGTAACCGTCTCCGTGGAGTGTAACGACGGGTGATATTTATTTTCTTCTTGTTTCCTGATGCGTATTTTCTAAAATTTTACATAAGAACCATTATGACTTTTTATAAGACAAATACATTACCTAAACTAGAGTAATGAACAACATGAAACAAAGAAAAATCAAATTATACTTCTTATTCAGGCACAGCTTTTATCAATCAAAATAATTTTAAAATTTTAATTTATTCTTGCTTTCGTGCCTTCATTTAAAAGGTGTAGACGCTGCCTGCTGGGAGCCGTTCTCAGCACTGGGGTCTGTGTCCGGGGACAGCGGGAGGGACAGGCTGTGTCCGTCAGCCTGGCTACCCACCACGTGGGACGGAGGCGGCTCCTGCTGGTGCCAAGGGATTCAATGGCCACGGTGACGGGGCCTGTCGTCTAAGCTCAGGGCCGTTTTCCAATGTCTCCAGGCTGCTGTCAGTCCCCAGGGACAGCCCTGTGTCCCCCCTGGCCTGGGGCAGGGACCTGCAGGCCCAGACTCACGCAGGACTTGAGCCAGCTTCTGAGTTTGTACTCTGGGTCCGGAATCCGTGCCGTCGTGCCTCTTATAAGATGTGTGTCAAACAGATGTGTTGGGTTAAGTTCCGAATCCTCCCCGTCGACGTCTGCGGCCGTCAGCGCGGAGTCGGGACGTGCCGTGGCTGTGTGGGCAGCAGTTTGTGTGTTCGGGTTCGGCTCCAGTGCTGTGGGTGAGTCACCCTGGTCTGTCCTCCTCCGGAATGTCCTACAGAGGGATCCACTCATCGCGAAGCAGCTCTTCAGCAGCCTGTGCTCCGGGATCCTGAAGGAGATGGACAAGCACAGGACCGCGTCTGAGAGGCATGGCGCCACCCAGAAGCTGCTGCAGGGCTTCACGCACTTGCTCAGCACCACCTGCCTCTTCTTCCCGCCGCTCGTGTCCTGTATCCAGGTGAGGCGCACGCACGCACCCCCTCCACCCCCACCCCCGCCGCCCTGCCCTTCCCACGCCCGCATCTAGCGCCTCCGCTGGCTTCTTAGTTGGAACGAGCAGAGCAGATGTCCTGTGATGGGGCTGCTGCTTCCCAGATGGTTAGACGCAACTTATTTATATTTAAAAACAACTTACACATGATGGAATAATGAAATCAAACTTGATATAAAATTGTTCAGGTCTTGAACCAGCCAGTCCCCTCAGTGTTCTGCTTACCCCTGCGTGTTGAGCGGCACCCAGTCCTCCTGCCGGCCTCTGGGGACGTGGATGCAGCCCGCGCCTGGCTCTGGGCAGGGGACGGAGGCAGGGGCGGGCTCGGGTCAGGCGGGAAACAGGCAGAGGCGGAGGGGCACGAGGGCCGAGTGATGCAGAAGCCTGGGGTGGTGCAGGCTGAGGGAGAGGCAGGTCGGCAGGCCACCTCTCGGCCGGGGTGGGTTGTGCACCATCACGGACGCTGCGAGGCCGCCTCAGAGAAGGCGTTGAAAGCTGTGCTCTTCGAGCAGAGAACTAGTGTAGACGTACTTTTGTAAGCACTAAACACACTTACTGGAAGATTACTCTTTCACGTAAGAAATGTTTTCTTTGCCGTTCAAACCATGGATCATTACAAAAGTCCCTAACAGAAAATCCTTTGAATTCATTTCAGTATTTTTGTGACTAGTTACCTCCCTGGAGTAATTTAAAAATTACATTCTTTAGTGTTATTTATCAGTAGCTTTGGTTTGCAAACTGATTGGGTAATAATTCCCGGAGATGAAGTACTTAGTATTCTTACTTTGTACTTTTTTGATGTAGCGTGAAACTGTTAATACAGTTTCTTTTTATACACTCTATTTTTATTGGTCTATAATTTACAAGTAGAATTCCTCCATTGTTTTTTTCCTGGTGATGCCAAAGACAAGGCTTGAGAAATTATATTGAATCAGCCAGTATTTCAAAATAAGTTTCTCTTTACATTGTATCCCGAAGCGATTTTGTTTTTTAAAGATTTAATTTTATTTATTTTTGGCTGCGTTGGGTCTTCGTTGCTGCGCGTGGGCTTTCTGTCTCTAGTTGCGGCGAGTGGGGAGCTACTCTTGGTTGAGGTGCGCGGGCTTCTCATTGCAGTGGCTTCTCTTGCCTGCGGAGCACGGGCTCTAGGTGCGCGGGCTTCAGTAGTTGTGGCGTGTGGGCTCAGTAGTTGCGGCGCACGGGCTCAGTAGTTGTGGCACGCAGGCTCTAGAGCACAGGCTTAGTAGTTGTGCTGCGCGGGCTTCTCGTTGCAGTGGCTTCTCTTGTTGCGGAGCACAGGCTGTAGGCGTGCAGGCTTCAGTAGTTGGCAGCACGCAGGCCCTGGAGCACACAGGCTTCAGTAGTTGTGGCTCACGGGCTCTAGAGTGCAGGCTGAGTAGTTGTGGCGCACGGGCTTAGCTGCTCCGCGGCATGTGGGATCCTCCCGGACCAGGGCTCAAACCCGTGTCCCGTGCATTGGCAGGCGGATTCTTAACCACTGTGCCAGCAGGGAAGTCCTACTATGTTGTTAATGGAAATAGAATTTTATTTGGATTTTCTTTCCTGTACCACTAGTTCCTGCTAAGAGTGACAAGCTTTTTTGTTTGTTTGCTTGCCTTGGAGAATCTGTGTTCTTCCAAGACCCCTGGTGTTGAATGCAAGTTGGCTCGGTGGTAGCTGGTTAGTCTCAGTGAGGGTTCTGGGCCCAGCAGCTTCACAGGGCGGGAGGCAGGTGCCCTTCCAGATGTCCATGCAGACGCAGGTCTATCGTCATGAGATGCTGTCCTGAGAGCCACACTGTTCTCTCTACTGATTTGGGGCTCACTTTTCGTTATTTTTGCGTATACAGAACTCTCAAATTGAGAGTTACAAAGTACAGGTCAACATGATAATTCCCGAAGCCCTCCGTTCTGTGTTGCTGAGCACATGAGCCCCCGGGTGGGGAGACGTGGGAAGGCTGCTGGGTAGTGGGGGTGAGCGCACCTACTCTACAGTGACTGGATGTGAGATCTTTGTGTCTCAGGTGCTCCCCTCGTCTCTTCAGGGTGTACGTTCTGGGAAACTGTGGTTGTGGTCTGGACATACAGCAAATGTGTAAAACCCTCACTGTCCACTGATGGCTTTGTTGCTCTAGTGAATCCTGGATTGGAAGTGTGCAGTAAGGAGAGATCATTTCCTTCTCTGAGCAAGTGGGGGAAAGCTTAACAGAATCACACAGAGGAGCTTGTGCTTTCTCGGCCGCGAACGTCAGACCTTTGTGCTTAGCAGAACGAGGTCCTCGCTGGCAGAGGTGGCTGGGGAGCCGTGGGCTAGAGGGCCGCCGTGTCTGTCTTTGCAGGAGATCAGCTGCCGACACACCGACCTGCTGAGCCTGGACCCAGCCGTGGTCGGCAGCGCCGGCCTGGCGAGCCTGCAGCAGCCGGGGGCCATCCACCTGCTGGAGGAAGCGCTGCTGCACCTGCTGCCCCAGGAGCCGCCCGCCAAGCGTGCTCGGGGCAGGCCCGGCCTCCCCACCGCCGTTGACAGATGGATGGAGCTCGCCAGGTACGCCCGGGGCCCTGACCCCGCTGGGGCTGAGGCCGATATATCTGATACAGTTACGTCGTTTATTTGGGATAAACACATTCAGTTTCGGTTACGTGAGGCTTTACATAAGAAAGCCAGTGCCTAATTCTGAGGATGCTGGATTCGGGTGACATTTGACTTGCGCTTCTTTTCTGTAACACTGGTGTTTAGATCTTCGGGTTCTGGGTGTAAGAGTGGAAGCGGGAGCGGGGGTTCTTGCCTCGCCGCTGTTGCATGGTCGCTCCTGTCTCTCTGAACTGAGTGCTGTGGTGGGTAGCGAGGCGCTGCGCTGGGAGCGGCACAGCGCGGGTTAGACCCCACCAGCGGCGTGGGCGGCACCCTGGGCGGGAGGAAGGACCTCTGCGGGGGCTGCTTCTGCCCACAGGCGTCCTTACCCTCTTGTGTCTGGCGTGGCCACGGGCAGTAGCTTGTAGCTTCGTCTCCTCTTGGACTCCTGGGCTGTGGGCTGTTTTCCCACCTCCCTACCTCTGCCTCTGTTTTGTTACCTTTAACTCCCCATGAGCAGGGCAGTAAGAGAGCTATAGCTATTCAATTTTTTTGGTCTAAATTTGGAGTCAGTGGGCTCTGAAAGAGAACCTGTGGGGCTTTTTTGATGTAATAAACGCATGAAATTTCATACCCAGGGAAGCACCAAATTCAGGAAGACCAGGAGGGAAGTGGTCCTCAGCTCAGTGGTCAGGCGACTGCAGGGTTAGGAAGAGAGAACATTTGTGTGGAGACTCAAAAGGTGGGAAGAAGTCTCTAGGGAGAAGGGAACGACCTTACTGAACACTTGAGACTTCCTTAAAGGGGGAGCTTGGCTGACAGACCAGCAGGTTTTTGTGTTAACGTCAGAGATGAATGCTCTAGCCCGTGTCCAGGCTGTCAGTAGAATGGAGAAGGCCATGGAACATGGAGTAAAACGTGGCATCTCTAGGACCAGGACTAATTTACCTGCTTTTGGGGTTCTTGACTACATTCCAAATTTTAGGGCTAGACAAGGGTTCCAAATAGGTTACCACAGATAAGAGCGGTGTCTCAGCAATGAATTATCACAGAACAGGCTCATTTAATGATTCAACTTAAGCATCGTAAACCTGTAATTTTCAGACTTGACTTTAAATGTGCTGTAGAATAACTTCTGCCTTCTGTATGGCTAAAGTAGTAAAACTTAATGGTAACTTCACAATTTTTAAGATTTTGTATTTTTACAAAACAAGAATAACGTATCTTTTTTGGTTAAGTATAACGTATGACATCTTGATTTAATATCATTTCATTAGAGTAAAGACTAAAAATACTGCGGCATTCATTGATGTGGACTTTTTTTTTTTTTTGGTTTGTTTTATAGGCTGTACAGGTCGATTGGAGAGTATGACACCCTCCGTGGTATTTTCAGCAGTGAGATAGGAACAAAGCAGGTCACACAAGACGCGTTATTAGCAGAAGCGAGAAGTGATTATTCTGAAGCTGCGCGGCTGTATAACGAGGTAAAGTTGATCTCTGACAAGTATGTTAGTTGCTTAAACACTTTTGTTCTCTGAATGGAAAAATTGTTAGCTTTTCGAATTTAGAGCTTCAGATATTTCGGCTTTATTCCTTAGAATTTACACAAAGAGTAGTATCAGAAAGTAGTTTCCTAATAACCAAATGTGAGCTAAGTATTGTTGTCCCTTACTCTTTTTTAAGAAAACATCGTTGAATAAAAAGAAAGCATTCTTTACCAAGTACCATAAAATTGTAAGATGTTACTTCAGTATCTGCTATTATTCTGTAATTTCCATTTGAGTAGATTGTTTTCATTCAGTAAGTAAAAAATTTATAAAGAGGTAGGTAAGAGTTGGTTTTTGGGAAGGTGACTGAAGTTTCAGGTTTGTGTTTGAGCTACCAGTGGCCGAGTGTGGATGTGTAGCAGGTACATACTTGGAGTTCAGGTCTGTGGCCTGTGCGAGAGATCCAGGTGGGGGAATCTTCTGCAATTTCCTGTAAATGTCTTATTTTCTAATTTTCATTCTAAGAACTCTGTAAGTAGTAAATAATCTACAGTATTTACCTCAAATTAAGGGTCATTTAAAGTCTTCAGCTTGTTCACTGGCTTCATTGTTAAGTTTCCCAGAGACGTGGTTCCCTCTTGGCTAGGGTTTTTAATACTCATTTGACTGTCAGATTCCGCTCAAGTTACTCTGTTTTCCCTTTTTTCTCCCCTTGTCGTAAATCTGAAAATGGTTGTTTTTAAAAGTACGAATGTTACACAACCTGCAGTGCAAATGTTTTCATTTGTACTGTTCCCAACTTTGTAAAATACTCTTACCAGGCCCTCAATAAACAAGAGTGGGCAGACGGTGAGCCCACGGAAGCCGAGAAGGACTTTTGGGAACTTGCATCCCTCGAGTGTTACAACCAGCTTGCCGAGTGGAAATCGCTGGCGTACTGCTCCACGGCCAGTGCTGATGGCGAGGGTGCCCCAGATCTCAGCAAGATGTGGAGTGAACCCTTCTATCAGGTGTGTGGGGTCATTTCTGAGGCCACAGAAATAAATGTTTTTAGATGGTCAGGTGTGCTCTCATTAGTCAAGTTGTTTAGAAGTGTTCAAAAACAGGGCAGTACTTGTGCAGCATTAGGGTGTTTGTACGACCTGACACCCCACAAACTGCATAATGTTGTTAAACCGCTCACCGCTTTTAGCTCAACCTTTCGGAATAAGCGGAGGCCTTCAAAAATGAACGTCAGCATCCCTGGCGTGACCACCGGGAGAACATTTCCTGTTGTGTCTGCGCGGCGTTGCAATCTCACTGGGCCCGCCTGGCCCGTCCGCACTGCCGTCCTCGGCCCTGCCTGGAGGTCCCTCAGTTGTCTTTCAGCTACAAGTAGTTGCCATTTTCTATAGACCGTGTTCCTATGTATTTTGTGGTTATTAAAATGAGCCATTTTAGATGAACTTGTTTTAAAATTTGTAGCCTTAGGTGCTTTAACATTTGAAGCATTAAGCACCATCACTTTGGCACCTGGACCTATAAAATGACACCAGAGATGCCGTGGTGATGAGATTCTTGCTCCTCAGGAGACCTGCCTGCCACACATGATCCGCAGCAGGCTCAAGTCCCTGCTCCGTGGGGAGGGTGACCAGGCCCTGCTGACCTTCGTGGACGAGGCGGTGACCTCGGAGCTGCGGAGGGCCCTGCTCGAGCTCCGCTACAGCCAGGAGCTGAGTCTCCTCTACGTCCTGCAAGATGACGTCGACAGGGCCGAGTATTACATCAGAAACTGCATTGACATGTTTTTGCAGGTAATATGACATCCCAGCCGGGAATGTGCCACATCTCTGTGACCTTTTCTGACATCGGTAAATTCCTGGGTGAGAATCACAGCAGCAGGTTCCCCTGACTGACCGCGTGATGGGCCCACCCTCCTCGCGTCCTGGTTCCCCTGAGGCCTGTGCACACCAGCCTTGGTCCTGGGGCCTTTTAGTGCCTTTCTCTGTTTTAGAAAGTTCCACGTTTTGTGTCCCCTTGGGGTTTTCTTTATCTCACTGTGGACGAGCACCTGAGAGCAGGCCCCGCCAGCCCGGGCTCTGTGTTCTTCCTTTGGTGTCTCGGCTCATTCCGTTGTTAAAGCCGTGTCTTGTGTAGAGTCTGTGAACATTTGTCGTTGCCGTATATGGACCTTCACTGTCTTTATTCTACTTTTCAAATGTGTTTGAGGTTGAGTAGTACACTCGAAGTTTATCGAAGAAGAAAAATCGGCTTCTATAGTTGGCAGTTTTACATTATAGGATGTTGTGATTCTTAAGAATTGGTGGCAGATAGAGGCACCCGATTGTATTGCTTTCATTGATTTTGTTGAACTGAAATGCAATTGAAAATCTAAATTAAAAAAGAAAATTAGACCATTTGTTAATTGCTCCCATGACCTAATTATTCACCACTCTGAGACATCCTGTGTTACTGATGTGTTTATAGGGTAGCTGCTGTTTCACGTTGAGGACTGTGTTAAAATCGAATGCAGTAAATTGACTTGTAACCAATGCTAACTAACTTCTTTCCAGAATTACTCTAGTATTGATGTCCTTTTACACAGAAGTAGGCTCACCAAGCTGCAGTCTGTGCAGACTTTCATAGAGATTCAGGAGTTCGTCAGCTTTATTAGCAAACAAGGTAACGTTCAATTTATACCTACCTTTTTTTTATAATTGCAGAAGAGTTTTATAATTGAGGAAGGGTTTTGGCTTCTGATCTTTCTGCCTAGTGATAGTACATGTTTCTTACTGTATGGGTTAGAAACCGCCTTGAGTTTATTCTGCAAATGTATATATTTGGGATTGTTGAAGTAAGTGTTTAACTGGGCACTGGAGAAGCTTCCAAGGAGTAGTGGTCTGACACATGGCACCTGCAGAGGCAGGTCCAGGGCCCCATGAGAAACTGGGGTGACAGCACCTGGCCGGCAGGGCCCCAAGTTGGGCGTGGTCGGGAGAGAGGGGCTTGCAGAGGGCCGGCCTGACCCTGAGGTGCCAGAGCTTCTGTCCTGGGTGCCAGCTGGTAAGGTGAGGCCGAGGGCGGCAATGCCTGGACCTGGAAGGCCTTCCTCCCGCCGACGAGTAGGTTTTATCCTGGTGCTGATGGGAGGCCACCCAGAGTCAGAGGTAACGTCTTGACTGTAAATCTGAATTTCAGTTTTGTAGGCCTTTCAGAGTACTAATAAGAAGTGGTATTCAGAACTATCTACCTAGCTGTTCTCTGTTTTAAATTTGGAGAATGATGTTTCAAGTACGTTATTATTAATGATGTATTGTCCCAGGAGCTATGTTGATCTCTTTTCTCTATGTTATCTAGTTATCTAGTTTATCTAGTTATGTTATCTAGTTCTCTAGTTATGTTATCTATGTTATCTAGTTTTTATAACAGCCTTATGAGATGTAGATCCTTTCTTCTCGTTTTATAGGGCATCAGAGATTAAATAACTTGCTTAAGCTAATACATGAAGGATCCAGATTTTGAGCTCAGGACTGTGATTTAAGCTGAAAGGAAACCAAAGCTTTAAACATTAGCAGTGTGAAATTTAAATTTCATGAGGATTATCATGAATCCCTTTTCCGAAGCCCTCGAGGCCAGGTTTTTGGGGGTTATCACCGGCGACCTTGTGTGCAGTGGCCCGTCAGCCCACGACTGATGGCTGTCCACCGCCTGGGTGGGTGTCCCCACGAGTGGCGTAAACAGACTGTAAGTTGCCCTGTGATGATTCGGATCAGATTCTGCAAACAGGAAAATTGGCTCCAACTCTGTGAAAAACATGTCAGTTTTCAGTGCTCTTTAGATTTTGGAATCGTGGATGGAGGATTGTGGACCTGTGCTAAATGTAAAAATTGTGTATGTTTATTTCCTCATCTTCCCTCTGTGGCCCGAAGAAATTGAGTTTTAATGCCAAGATATTTAAAATATGGTAGCTTTTGCTCCTGTTGTGAAAGATAAGACCAAACGTTTAAATTTGGACAAGAAATTTGACAGCTGCGCTTTGTAAGGTGGTCTGGTCACTGAGCCGTGGACATAAGACATAGTCACACTCTGATCTTATTTTTAGGCAATTTGTCATCTCACCTTCCCCTTAAGAGGCTTCTAAAAACCTGGACAAGTAGATATCCGGATGCTAAAATGGACCCCATGAACGTCTGGGATGACATCATCACGAATCGGTGAGATGTTGAGCCTTCTGAGTTGAATGTGGATTCTTTTTTTTTTTTTGTGGTACGCGGGCCTCTCACTGCTGCGGCCTCTCCCGTTGCGGAGCACAGGCTCCGGACGCGCAGGCTCAGCGGCCACGGCTCCCGGGCCCAGCCGCTCCGCGGCATGTGGGATCTTCCCGGACCGGGGCACGAACCCGTGTCCCCTGCATCGGCACGCAGACTCCCGACCACTGCGCCACCAGGGAAGCCCAGTTTACATATTTTTATATCATGCATCCAATACCAGATTATTGAAGTTATGGTTATATTTAATACATTTCTTTTTTACGTTTTAAACTAGAGTTGTCAGTGAATTACATACCACCGCTGCCATATTAGAGAATTTGACTTTGGTTTTATATTTACCATTA
This sequence comes from Platanista minor, assembly GCA_004363435.1. NCBI lineage: Eukaryota > Metazoa > Chordata > Mammalia > Artiodactyla > Platanistidae > Platanista > Platanista minor. The sequence goes on along the minus strand of RJWK010020374.1, from coordinate 1,607 downwards.
CCAGTGAGTTATATACGAACTTTGTATGTTTCTGTGATGTTAATTAGCATCACCGTTCTGCTTGAAGAACTCCCTTGAGCTTTCTTGTAAGGCAGGCAGGTCCGCTAATGGACTCCCTCAGCTTTTGTTTATTTCTTCTTCGTTTCTGAAGGACAGCTTTGCCACGTACAGTATTCTTGGTTGACGGTTCTTTTTTCTTTCAATAGTTTGAATGTATCACCCCATGCTCTCCTGTCCTGAAATGTTTCTTTTGAGGACTTCGCCTGTAGTCTTACTGGGTGGGGGATGGGAGGGTTCCCTTGTGTGACGTGTCGCCTTTCTCTTGCTGCTTCCAAAAGTCTTTGTCTTGGACTTTGGACACTTCAGTTGTAGTGTGTCTCAGTGTACCCCTATTTGGATTCAACCTACTTGGGCTCTTTTTTTCCCCCCCGCCCCCAAATATTTATTTATTTATTTATTTGGTTGCACTGGGTCTTCATTGCAGCAGGTGGGCTCCTTAGTTGCGGCAGGCAGGCTCCTTAGTTACGGCAGGCAGGCTTCTTAGTTGCAGCTTGAGGGCTCCTTAGTGGCAGCACGTGGGCTCCTTAGTTGTAGCACGCGGGCTCCTTAGTTTTGGCACGCGAACTCTTAATTGCCACAAGCATGTGGGACCTAGTTCCCTGACCGGGGATTGAACCCCGGCCCCCTGCATTGTTGGGGTCTTTTGGGAGTCAAGGATCTGGATGTCCATTTCTCTCCTCAGGTTAGGGAAGTTTTCAACCATTATTTCTTTAAATGTTCTTTGTCTTTTTATTTATCTCTTCTCCTTCTGGGATTTTTATAATGGGTGTGTTGTTTCTCTTATGCTCTGCTACAGTCTTTTTCATTCTGTTTTCTTTTGCTCCCCTGACTGGATAATTTCACTGAATCTGCCGCATGGTCGAATCTGCTTTTGAAGCTCTCTGTTGAATTCTTCAGTTCTAGGATTTCTGTTTTTTGTTTTTTGATGGTTTTTGTCGTTTTGTTAAACTTCTCATTTTGTTCATGCATTGTTTTCCTAATTTCACTTAGCTGTCTGTGCTTTCTTATAGTTCACTAACAGTCTTGTTCAGACTTTGCAGAGATAGTCTTTCACCAGTCAGCTCAGCCTGGGGCTCTGGACGTGTCAGCTGGTAGCTTCCTTGGGCAGGTGGGACCTGCTGTTGTGTATTTGGGGTGAGGCTGCTGCCTGAGCTCTGAGGTTGGGCGTCAAGGTGCCGCTGGCCCAGGACAGTTGGGTAGGACTGGGGTCCTGCCCCAGCACAGCTGTAGCATGGCTCTGTGTTGCCTGCATTCTCTGGCTGGTCAGGCTTCCTAGGTGGTCGGGACTGGGTGCCATGCTCAGCAGTAGGTGGGTACTGCCCCGGGGGGTCGGGGGAGGCAGCCACGTTGGCCCCAGGGCCAGCATAACTCATCGTGTGGGGACCCAGATCAGGCGGGACAGCACAGCGAATTCCCTGGCCAGGCAGGCCGCCAGTTTGACTCTGCAGATGGGAAGGGAGAGGCTCCAGCACCGCTGCGCGGTGTGCGCTGTGCTCTGCGCGGTGTGCGCTGTGCGCTGCGCGGTGCGCGGTGTGCGCTGTGCTCTG
>RJWK010020373.1:20782-31628 GCA_004363435.1 Platanista minor | reverse complement strand
GGTTTTTTTGTTTGCCCTACCCAGGTAAGTGTGGAGTTTCTTGCCTTTTGGGAGGTCTGAGGTCTTCTGCCAGCGTTCAGTAGGTTTTCTGCGGGAGTTGTTCCACGTGTAGATGTATTTCTGGTGTATCTGTGGGGAGGAAGGTAATCTCCATGTCTTACTCTTCCGCCATCTTGTCTCTCTCCGCCTAACGTGCAAATTTTAATATAGCAGATGTGAGAGTGGTTTGGGCGGACATCAGAAAGGCAGAAAGAAATCTTTTTGGCTAGTTCAAAATATTAAACCAAGGAAAGAAAAATCTCTTTGAATCTACCCTAATGTAAGTTTTTCATAAAAATATTTCAGTGACCTAGATCTGATTCACCGTTTTGACCACACAACAGAATCCTCTTACATCTGTCACTGTTACCAGTTACTAGGGTCATATTTACTAACCTAAACATGAGGATGAACATTTTTACATGTTTTAAGCAATGATGCCAGGCAGATAGATGAGAACTTCATCACAGCCATAGTTGGATGTATCACGAAGCTAATTAGTTTAAGCTCCAGGACCCTCACTAGTTTACTAACAAGAGTCATATATTTTTATAAAATTTGCTGAAGTCACATATTTTAACCAAATTTGTTATGACTGCTTATTTTTCTCACTCTCACTTTCCTTCCTTACACGTCTGCTGATACTGGATGATGTCGATCTAGCTGTACTTTTGAGATCAGGTTGAGGAGAAGTTGAGTTGAAGATGTTTAAATGTAGTTTTAATGATATATATGTTACTGGTTCACAGTCATGTTATGAATGGTTCTGTTTTTGTTAGCCATACTGGTGTGAGATTAGCTGCTAGGAATATCCCTCTACTTACTGTGCCTACTCACCCACCTTCCTGATACGAGGATTAGAATGGGTCTCAAGGTGGACAACAATAAAATGATGTAGGTATGGGAGAAACAAGACTGAAATATACAGAGCCAGAAGCTAGTCTGGGGAAAACTCTTTCAGTTATCAAAATGTAAAGTCAAGAGCAGAGGATTCAGTTCACATCAACCCTCAACAAAACAAACCCTCTCATTTCAGGAATATAGTTAATAATTCAGGGAATACAACTATAATTGTTTCATACTTTTTTTTCCTATTTGACTGGAATCCTATGTTTGTGGAGCATGCACTCGCAATAGCACAACAAATAAGTACATCTGTATATGAAATTTCATGCTTTATGCATCCAGCTATCTATAATAAAAACAAATTTTGATCAACCATCCGAACAGAAAGAATAAACTATCTTTCTATGCATAGAAGATCATCTTAAAAAATCATTGTTATGTGAAGAGGAGATCAACAGTATGTAACCAAAACCAAAGAGTAAGAGTATTTTAGAGATATTGCAAGCAGTTATTTAATAAGCACATACTATTTTTTATGTTTATGGTGTTTTTCAGCTTTATGAATTTGTAATTTGCTATAAATTTTTTCTTATTTAAAATTAATGTTCATTTTTTTTCATTGTAATTTGTATTCTTTCGTTTAGACTGGCTCCATAATTGTATGACCCTATAAAACCAGGATATGCATAACTTAAGATTTTTTAAAAGTTTCATGTGTATACTGCTCTGTTGGTGTCTTCAGCAGAGGGGCCCTTGTCCCCTCACTTGGATTCACATGGCATTCAAGAGCAGTATCTGTAAAAGGCAGTCCACCCTGGGTTTGAATCCACCACTACAATTTACTTACTTGCTGTGTGACTTTGCTGTTCTCTCTTTCAGTCTCCATTTCCTTACCTCTAACACAAGGGTGATCCAAGGAACTCAGAAGGGAGTGAGGGCCAATTAAGGTACATTTTTGTCAACCAGTGTCTAACACAGAATATATACTCAGTAAGTGATAGGTATCATTATCCAGGTGTCACAGAAATTCAATTCTATTTCTTACATGAGTTATTTATTATTTTTGAAAGACTTAGATCTATTTAAAGTAATACTCTAAACTCAATCTCAAATCCACTAATGAAATTGCTACTGTAGTCTCTCTTAATGTTAGAAAATAATTCAACTAACTGAACCAGATAAATATCAGACATTTCATACCAGATACATATTTAAAGAAAAAAATGGTCCAGAGAATCTAATGTATAACGTGGTAACTGTAGTTGATAATACTGTTTTGTGTAACTGAAATTTGCTAAGAGAATACAACTTAAATGTTCTCACAAAAAAAAAAAAAAAAAGGGAAAAGTGTGTAAAGTTATGGATGTGTTAATTAACTAGATGGGAGGAATCCTTTCACAATGTATACATATATCAAATCATCACCATGTATACTTTAAATATCTTACAATTTTATTTGTCAGTTATACCTCAATAAAGCTGAAAAAACAAGCAAAAAAGTCATTATACTCATAATCCAATAAATTGTTTTAAAATTTTTTTAAAGAAAAAAAGTGGTCCTCATATATTTAAATATGCTCAAAATGTCTTCCCTGGCCAAAAAAAAATTTTAAAGCCAGTATTTCTTTGTTTCAGGGAAATGGTATTTTAATCAAACATTGTGATAGTACCACTTACTGGGAAAAGGCAGCTGCCTGGTCCAGTCATATTGCTCTAGGCTAGAATTCCAGCTCTCCCACTTGCTGCCTGTGTGACTAAGGACAACCTCTCTGAGTTCCAGTCACCTCGTGAGTGAAGGGCTGATAATCCTTCCTGGTGAGGCTAATGCCAAGTAGGAGGGGCTCCTGGGCACAAAAACCTTTCTGTGCCCCCCATTTCTTGATTACAGGAAATAGGCTTCATTCAGCCTCCAGGACCTTCCTTGAGTTCCAAGGGGAAGGTTCAAACAGTTGCTCGTTAGGGAACAGAGGGGATTCAGAGACAAGGGAGGAACAGTCAAGAGAAACAATAGTGCAGCCATAGGGCAGGGTCCTGGCTCCTCCTCAAGGGATACACACAACATCTTTGAGCTGTTTTGCAGATACTGAAATCCCCAGCAGGTGGGAGAAGTTAACGGTATGCTACCCACAAACACATAGACCCCAGACCTGCTGGAACCAGAAGGTTGATGATGCTGGCTCCCACTTACCTCTCCATCAACCAATTGAAGAATTTTCAAGAGCTGATCACACCCTCTTTGAACCATTATTATAAAACTCCTCACTACCCACTCCAGGTTGGGTCACACAGTCTTGAGGGCATTATCCTGCTGTGGCCCCCTTTGCCTGGCAAAGCAATAAAGCTATTCTTTCCTACTTCACCCAAAACTCTGTCTCCAAGATTTAATTCAGTGTTGGGGTAGAGAGGCCGATTTGGCTTCAAGGCTGGTGTGAGAATCAAACTAATCCAACAAATAAACCAGCACCCTGGGGTACACTGTATTGAGCAGATACTTAACATATATTTTAATCCTCGCTCTCTTGGCAGCGTTGCCCAGCTGTTGTTCTTTATTGTGACCTCTATGATAGCCTCAAGCCCCATAAACCTAGACATTAACATGTCTACTAAAGAGCTCATGCATTTGTGAAATACTTTGGAGTTTTTGGAATGATCTGTCATGGGTAACTGAGATGATAACCCACTTCCTGTGGTTACAGAGCTAGTTAGTTACAGAGCGGAGACTGTGGAACCAGTTTTCCAGACTCCAGGTCCAGCAGAACCCCTCATTCTCCACTCTCCCCACAGAGGGTCTTACACAGCTTTCAGGCTGGTATGTCCAATAGGCAGGACTTTATAGAAAGCGAAAGTGTGCTGGGTCCATGAATTATTACTTTGGACTGCAAATTTTCAAGGACATGTTTAAGGCAAGGTTTAAAATTACAAGAGGAAGTCATTTCTGCTTCCTTGTTCTGTTCCTTACTTTCTCAGAATGCGTTCTGGTGATTCATCTTGTTAACTTCAACCATCCTGCTTATCTTGAGTGCTCCAAAGCATCATGGGACATGGTCAAGCATAGGAAAACAAACCCAGTACAGAAGCAGATAAACCAAGCTCCTACCAGAATGAAAGCTCCATGAGGGCAGGGATTTTTGTCCATTTTATTCACTCATGGGTCCAAACTTCCTATAATACTACCCGGAACATAGTAGGTGCTCAATATATATTTGTTGAATGAGTGAATTCTACTCAACAAGAATGAGATTCTGACTTCTGACCTCACAAGGGAATTTTGGGCAGCTGTAAGGTGGCCCTTAGTCTGAATTCTTAAAGCACTTAGGACAGTTTACCTGGAACTGCTGTCAGGTGTCAGGTGAGGTGTCAGGTGGTCTCCCACCTACACTGTAAACTCTTCTGGAAGAAAAGCTGGACCTTGTGTCTGAGGACAAGACTACATAGCACAGTGATAAATCTCAGCAGGTGCATAATAAATAAATAAGCAAACAAATAAACAATTCCTCTTTGAGAAATTGATACTTCTAAAAATTGTAATCCTAGTCTTAACCTAACCTGTATGTTGCTATCCTCTAACCAGAAGGTTCTTTCTGCTAAATGCCTGAATAATCAAAGACTGGATGGGATTAAAGGCAAAGGAGGTAGCTTTGAGGCCTGTGCCATCCAGGCCATGATGAGGCCTCCCAGAGATCACCTCCTTGTGACCAGTTTAGCTTCCCCCCAGTCCCACCCTTGTCATTTAGGTGCTTGTGGTTACTGTATTTCATGCTGTATAGTATTTCCAGTGGGGGAGGGGGCGGAGAATTTTACACAAAAGGCTAATTAGAGAAAACAGTGACTTAAACCCTAAGCAAAATAATTTAAAACAATAATGTTTAAAATTACATTAAATCAAAAACTTTCTCATCTAATTTGGGATAATGTTCTGTGGCTTCCTGGAGTTGCTCCTCCCATGACTGCCTTCCTTTTACTTGTATTCAGTCACCCACTCCTGCATTCTCCTATGAATTTTGGCACCAAAGTTCCAGAATCAGAGAGCAGAATTTCCAATCCTAAGTATGCACTGAAGAGTAGAACTTTTTAAATTGGAATTTCACAGAAAACCTCTGTGTACTTACCAAGTTTGTAAAGCAACATGCAGCCAGACATTTCCAGGGCAAACTACCTCGCTACAGAATGTGGCAAGTGAAGGTCCTACTATACCCAGACAGGTCATGATAAATATATATTCCTCATTCTTACATCCAGTTCTCCAGTACAATGTATCCACTGTTACCTCTTCAGAAATACCAACAACAAAAATCTTTTCATCAGGAGAAGGTAGGTGTTAGATTTATTTAACATGGTGAAGAGTATTTTTGACAGAATCATAGTTTCTCAGAAGAGAGGATATTAGGGGGACTGGGATCAAAAATTTAAAACAGGACATCCATGGCAGGAAATTGCCTGGAATTGGGCAAAGTTAGCTGACATGATAATTTCGGATTGGTCGACAAGTTAGGTGAGGAATGACAAGTGTCTGGATGGGAATCTTGATAAGCAGCCTATTGTCTAATACAAGGGTTGTTAGCCAAAATGATCAGATGGCTGATCCAGATAAACTGACTTATAAACATTTCCTGAAGCAAACAATAAAGTTCTCAGTTGGATGACAGTTTTATTTTCTAGCTAAGAATTTCCTGGAACACAGAGTTATTAAGTCGTGCTAACATCAATAATCTCTGTTCTCAGTAGAAAGCTCTAGGAAAGTGGGGAACTTGTCTATAGCCTCAACTCCTAGTACAGTGCCTAGGATAAGTAAGTGCACATAGATATAAATCTGATAATCAAAAAAAGTATTTGTTGATTTGAATGAACATTATCTTGGCCCCGGTTATAATATTTTTGTTAAAAATAGACATTATTGCAAATTTGAAAGTTCCCAGAGGTAGGAGTCAGGGTTCTGAATCCCAGTCTTGGTTCTACCACTATCTTTACCACCAATTCTGTGCCTCTGTTTCCTCACCATTTAAAAAAGCAAGTTGGACAAGATTATTTCTAAGGTTCCTTCAGTTCTAAAACACTTATCTCTTTCCACATTCATTTAGGAATAGTTAAACCACCCACACATACACACTTTATTCCTAGGGCATATAGACTTCAGTTGTTGCTTAGGAAAAAAACAGTATGTTCTGGGATTGAGGCTGATTAGGGGAGCTAGTCATTGAGAATTGCCACTTGGTGTCTATTAATAGTAATTTGGGGATAACAGAATGCCTCACCAGCCCCAGGACATGTAGGCAGGGGTGCCCGGGTTTATGATCTCAGTGGAATAAATTCTTCATCTTCTAGAATTTCAATTCTAGAGTTTTGCTTGTGCCCACCAACCCACCCCTGACCAGACAAAGTTGTTTTCTCTGATCAGTCCAAAAGGAGAACAAACTCCCAAGCATCTTCCATGCATGAAAGCTGCCTGAATGATAAACCCCAGGAAAAAAATAAAAAATGAAAGAGAAAAGGACAGCTAAGGGAAATCTAAAATGTCCAAAGGATCTGAGCAGAGGACAGTGGGGCAGAGGACAGGGGCTACAGAAGGGAGAGAGAATAGGGGATCATGTTCATGCAGATCTGAGAGGGATTATATGTATTAGTAGCATGTTGGTAAAGCAACTCTCAAGAACAAAAATGGAAAAGCCCAGATCTATAGCATTTGCTGATTTCCATGGTATAAGCATTCTCCCCATGGCCAAATTTATGCTGCCGAGAATTACTAACTGGCTAACAGAACTATTAACCTAACACTCAGCTCTTGCAGTGGGATGAGCTGGCTTGAGCTCAGCAATGACTGTAAGCAATGCCAAGAAACACTCACTGACCTAAGGATAAGCTCCTACAGTCTCCTTGGGATGATAACTTTCCAGTTACAAAAAAGTAACTTCTTCTGAGTTTTTCTGTTAATGAAACTATGACCATATTTTACTCTAGGGTGTCAGTGTGCATATCCTGTGCTTCAAGAGGAGATTTTTGAGCAGGGGCTTGTATAAAGTAAAGTGGTTTTACAAATGACAGGCATCTCTGCTCCCCAGTTTAGATGACAATCACTATTCCTTGAGTGAACTCTAGCCACTCTGAGATGGTAGGAGGAGTGGGAGAAAGGAATGGAGTATTAGGGACACGGCCCTGTGTTCTCACCCTGCCCTCTGGCCTCTCTCACTCCTAGCCCTGCATTGAAAGCCCTCATCTTTCTGTGAGATAAACACCCTTGGCCCTAGCTTGGAGGAAAACTGGAAGGGCTAAACTCTAAAATAAGCTAATTATCATCCATAGTCTAGGCCAAAGAAAACCAGGGAAACATTTGGCACAAAGAAGTCATCTCCGAGAAATTATCTTCCATGTTACATTTGCATACATTTGTCAAGGGCCTGCTATTGATGCCGAAACTCAGCCTCTGTGCACCAGTGCCAAACTGAATCTTGGAGACAGAGTAGAAAAAATAGCTTTATTGCTTTGCCAGTCAAAGAGGGACACAGTGGGCTAATGCCCTCAGAACTGTGTGTCCAACCCAGGGGGGATTTGGTGAGGAGTTTTATAGCAATGGTTCAAGGGCGGGGCTTCTGATAAGATTAGGATGTGTGCAGGGCCTGCATTCCTTTAATCTGGCCTCAAGTGGTCTTCTGATGAACTTCTGTGGTTCTTGAGGTTATCAAATTGTGACCTTCTCTCTGGAATGAAGCATGCTTCATCCAGTAGATAACAGCTTCCATTTGTTGGGGGTTTTAGTTTTGCAGAAGAGCTCAGAGATATTGTTATGTGTATCTCTTGAGGCAGAACCAGGATCCTGTCCCAAGGCTGCACTAATGTTTGTTTTTTCTGGCCACACCCCTCAGCCTGTGGGATCTTAGTTCCCTGACCAGGGATTGAACCTAGGCCCTTGGTAGTCAAAGCACAGAGTTCTAACTGCTGGACCTCTAGGGAATTCTGCACTATTGTTTCTTGACTGCTTCTCCCATATCTCTGCATCTCCTGCCTTCCCTGATTAGCAACTGTTTGAACCTGCCCTTTGGAATTCAGGGAAGGTCATGGAGGCTGAAGTCTATTTCAGCCTCCATGGGGGACACAGAAAGGCTTCCAGGCCCAGGGGCCCCACAGGGTCATGCTTGGTTTCACCATTACAATAGAAGAGGGTAAACAACAAGACCTTGAGTCTGCTGGCATCCTGTTGCCTTTCTCACCAAGATCAGACTTGTTCCTCCTCTTGTTTCATTTTTGCTCCTTTTAGTGGACTCAAGTTTGGCAGATCTGAGGCTGCAGGCTGAGTCCTGCTGATTTTTTTCTCCCAATATTGTGTCCTCTAAGTAATGCATATTGCACAATACTATTTCATTTTGCTGATATTTTAGTTTGTTGAGCCATGAGTCCAACAATTTCTTTGAACCACAAAGCAGCATTTCCTGTGGCAATGCCAGTCCGTGAGAAGCTGTACTCAAAGGTTAAGCTCCAAAGATGAACTTGGCAAGGCCATCTGGCTTTACCATTCTTGCTCTACGATCTGGATTCCCCTCTATTTAATACAGTCACATTGTTTGTATAAACTGAACATGAGGCTTAGCTGTCTGAGAACATATCCCAAGACACGTGATGACCGGGTCAGACTTCTGCCTTAACTGTGATAGTCTCACACCAGGAAATGACAATTGCTCTCCTGCTGTTAATGCATGAGCAATTTGATGCCTCTTGTGTAATAAGTGCAAGTTGGGAAATAAACTTCCTTCCACCGTTGAAATTTCTACATCTTGGAGTACTTCAATAAATGGAACAAATTAGCATGTTAAATTTAATTATGAAAGAGATTTGCTTAAAACCAGACCAAATTAACTTAGCTAAGTGTGTAGAGTAGGTTAGATTCTAAACCACTAAAAAATAGGCCTGTCTCCCCTTGTACAAGTTTTCAAGGATACTTTGAGGAATCACTGAAAGTAAGACAATAATTTTGTTTTTCCTAATAATGCCTTATTGCATTATGTTATCAAGAATTGATTATAGGGCTTCCCTGGTGGCGCAGTGGTTGGGAGTCCGCCTGCCGATGCAGGGGACGCGGGTTCGTGTCCCGGTCCGGGAAGATCCCACATGCCGTGGAGCGGCTGGGACCGTGAGCCATGGCCGCTGAGCCTGCGCGTCCGGAGCCTGCGCTCCGCAACGGGAGAGGCCACAACGGTGAGAGGCCCGCGTACTGCAAAAAAAAAAAAAAAAAAAAAAAAATAGCATTTGTTAATTGGCCAAGAAGCTATACTTGAAAGAAAAACACTTATTATATCCCTTAGTATAGCTTTCCCATCTGAGGTCTTAACCATTAAAACTTATCTACGCTCCATTCCTCTTCCTTCCCAAGAACATCGTTGTATTTCAAGTCATTAAGCACTGTTGCATTCCAAGCACTGTAAAATGAACCCTGTGTGTAGATAAAAACATAAGTAGAAAATAATTATTGTTTCCAAAAAGCAATATGTTGTCTGAGGGGGTTTCAATATGAACAGAAATTTAAATACATTATTATATTACTCAACTTTTTTCCAAAATTCATCTCCTCAGTCATCTGTCCTAGGATGCTTTCCAGAAATCCTTCCTCAAATACACTTCTCCAATATCTATGCCCTCAGGCCCATCTCTAATAATAGTGGGGTCTTGGGGGAAGGTTCAAAGAGGCCCATATTCCCCTGCCTAAATATTTGAAACTTTCTAAACAAGCTAACAGAATGTTAAATGAAATAGTTCTATCCTCCTACTAAATATTTGAAACTTTCTAAACAAGCTAACAGAATGTTAAATGAAATAGTTCTATCCTCCTACCTTGACAAATATACTTTGACAAATATATATCAAAAACATTTTAGGGCTTCCCTGGTGGCGCAGTGGTTGAGAGTCCGCCTGCCGATGCAGGGGACACAGGCTCGTGCCCCGGTCTGGGAAGATCCCACATGCCGCGGAGCGGCTGGGCCCCGTGAGCCATGGCTCCTGAGCCTGCGTGTCCGGAGCCTGTGCTCTGCAACGGGAGAGGCCACGACAGTGAGAGGCCCGCGTACCGCAAAAGAAAAAAAAAATTTTTTTTAAATAAATAAAGCTTATGGATTTTACCTGATGAGCGTCAGTAAAATAGCAAAGATAACAGATTTAATTATTTCACAAATCTGGGTGTTCTGTTGTTGTGCAGCCGTGTTTGGATGCATGCAAAGTAAAGAGATACATAATTTATGAGTAATGCTATATTAATGGTTTAAAATTTATTTTTCTTGGCTACATTTCAGCAAAATTAATTCTTAAGTTTTTATAATTGAAATTTTCACATAGTTTGTTTTCCCAGACAGTCATGCCAAATTAGATGTTACTTGAATTAATAATCCTTAGATAGCTTTGTTATTAATTTTAATTAGAGGTTTCACTCTGTTAATGTAGTGACTTGAATGGTCAATTAGATTTCTAAGGTATTACTTGGATTCAAAAATGAACCATGATTTTTTTTTTTTTTTTTTGCGGTACGCGGGCCTCTCACTGTTGTGGCCTCTCCCATTGCGGAGCACAGGCTCCGGATGCGCAGGCCCAGCGGCCATGGCTCATCGGCCCAGCCGTTCCATGGCATGCGGGACCCTCCCGGACCGGGGCTCGAACCCGCGTCCCCCGCATCAGCAGGCAGACCCCCAACCACTGGGCCATCAGGGAAGCCCTGAACCATGAATTTTATATCATGTTCACACATTGTAATGGGTTGCTTACAATAAATTACCTAGACACTGAGCTTCCAGAATAAATGAGAAAACACACAATGAACAGATTTCTTCAGGTTGTGTTTATTGAGAGTATGGGGAAATTGTTGGTCATAAGGATACGTGGCCCTTTTGAATTCCCCCAAGATTTTTAGGTCAAGTCCTCTGTGAAAATTCTGTCTTTTCTTTTTTTTTTTTTTTTTTTTTTTTTTTTTTTTTTTTTTTTTTTTTTT
>RJWK010020373.1:0-20682 GCA_004363435.1 Platanista minor | reverse complement strand
TTGGGTTTGAACTCTGTTAGTCAAAAGAGTGGACATTTAAGGTTAAGGAGTTTTAGGATGTTAAAGGTGATTCAATGCCCACGCTGGGCTCTGGTTCCTTATGTGGCAGAGTTGCCCGTGTGTTCTCTGGTACATTGCTTTTTCCTGTTTCTGAGAGGAAGGCCTTCTGAGCCTTTGGTTAAGAACAGGGGGCCATTCTTTTCTGAGACTAAACTCAGTACAGGACCCCATGTGAAATTGGCCATAACACGATACACTTTTTTTTCCCCCTTTATTTGTCTATTCTATCTTTTCGAATTTAAGCCCTGCAAGAACAGGCACACTCTTGCTATTTTTATTCCCAGTTCCTTACATAAAGTCTGGCATAAATACTGTGTTAGGATTAGCTGTTGACAACCCTGTCTGCTTAACCAAATTGTGACTCTTGTGGAGGAAGGAATAGATATTTTGGTTTGTGGATCTCAGTGACTCACCCAATCTTGGAAGCATGGTCATTGTTTAATCAATGAGTTCATTGGTTAATGTATGTGTATCCTTAGAACTCTACTCTTACTGTGGAAAAGAAGAAACGGTATAATCCATGTCCCACAAGGTCCTAATGTTAGTTTGGTAAACATCCAAAAGAAGCAAGAAGAAAATAACTGAACAAGAATGGCATTAGAACACAGAAGTGGCTCCTGTCTCCATTGTGTCCTTTTGGCTACCCTTAATTTTACTTTCTGTTTCAAAGATCCCTGAATCTTGGACCACCATTTGGCCAAAGCCTCAAGGTTGACTAAAGAACTTCATATCCCTTGGACTTACTTCTCTTTTCCCTCTCTCAAGGATCTTTCATTCTTTCATTCCCTTTTTTGCACGGCTCTCTTGGTCTCCCTTTTTTTTTGAACTCATGATCAGCTCTTTATCTTCACCTAGTTCCCTGCCGGATACCACAGAGATGGAAGAGTAGGAAGGGAAAGGGGGCTGTCACAGAGTTATACATACTGCCAAGATTAACAGTTTTGTTTTTTTCCTCAGCTCTCTCCTTCCAGGGAAGTAACATGACTATGGAAGAAAGACTGCATTCTGTACTTAGAAGACTCGCAAGCTGGTACTACCAACAATAGAAATGATTTCTGTGCTACAGAATGGGAAAATCTGCACAGTGCTGCATTTCAAATGACCGTGCTAATGTTTATCCTTTTAAGGAAAACAAGCTTAAGCCAAAGTCCAGAGGGACATTCCTGGATGTTTCGCTGTGCATAAATCGCTTGGGACCTTTGCACTACCAAGGGGTGTGATCAGGGAACCACAATAATGACTGAGATTGAATAATTTTCTTTTTGGTGAAATAGGAGCAAACTTTGATCTGTTTTAAAGAAAACAGAGAAATTTTAAATTTCCTGCACACTCAAGTTTATGTAGCAAATTCAGACTCACCACCCAATGTTGGAAGACTCAAAAAAGTGATTTGGAGGACAGTAGAGATTGAACTTTTATAAGGGCAGGTTGAAAGCTCAGAATTTAAATTATAGCCACTGACTTTGATTTTATTTTAACTGTAACTATTAGAAGGCATACAACAGAGCTGACTGCCTTTTTCATAAAACTCTGCCTATTTTTATCTATTTTTATAATGGATATTTGTGCAAGATAGAGAAAAAAAGACTATAAAGATGTGACAAAAAGATTATACCCTAGGTAAACATATTACTATACAAATTTCTTTGCAATTTAAAGATTTTTCAATTTGTTTAATGACCAGCTAATGTATAATTATATTGGATTTAACCAAATTCTATTACAAAAATTAAGAGTATCATCAATCTGTTATGGGATTGAAAATTGTCCTGATTCAAAGCACACTTCACGCTAAAAGGTAGAATTCTCAGAAGGGTATTGCGTCAGTAGTGGGGTCAAATTAATCCTTGCCTAAAGGGAATTTTTTTTGTGTGTTTTTTGTTTTTTGTTTGTTTGTTTTTGGCTGAACTGCACAGCTTGCGGGTCTTAGTTCCCCTACCAGGGATTGAACCCAGGCCCACTGCAGTGAAAGCCGAGTCCTAACCACTGGACCGCCAGAGAATTCCCCTTAAGGGTATTTTGAATGCACACTAAGAAAGTTTAAAATCAAGCCTCGAAAGTCAAATTGATTCCAAATAACCTAACTGCATTCCAGAAGAAAATGAAAAAATATTTAAAGTGATATAAAATATATAATTACATTTATAACCAACATAAAATTCATAATATTTGACATCCAATCAAAAATTACTAAATATAGGCACTCCACCTCAGTACTGTGTCTCATCAGTTTGATTTTCATTCTGAGCATCAGACTACTACTGCTGATTAGATAATGAGTGTTGCAATCATCAACTCCCATAGTTCTCCCTGTATAACTTTCAGATATATATTCTCTCTACCGTTACCCCCAGGATAGGCCCATGTCATTCATGTCAACAAATATTCTATGAAGGGCATCTTGTTTGGGCTAGAAATTGTGTTATTTATTGGGATTCAAAAATGAGCCTCTGCCCTTGCTCACAAACTAAGATAATTCCAATCTAATGTAGCAAATGTTTATACAGATTAAATGAAGTGCCATAAGAAGATGTAGAAAAGAATGTCTGGTGGACTGTGGAAAAAACATAATTATAAATGGTACCATCTCATAGGTCCCTATTAAATGTCAAGGATCATTTCTAATCCTCCCAATAACTCTTCAAGGCAGGTAATATTCCCATTTTACAATTGAAACAATCTCAAAAACCTTAAGGAACTTGCTCAAGGTTAAGAGGCAGAGAAAACCTGGCTGATTCCCAACCCCTTGATTTTTCGACCATATCATGCTATTTGCAAAGGGAAATAACATGTAAGTAATTGCTTCCTGGAGGTACCAATAGATGAGCTTGATCTTGAAAAATAAAAAAGAGTTAGAATTTACTAATGGTCAAGGGAAGAAATAAACTGAAAAAAGAAGGAAAAATGGGTACAAAAACATTAAAACCTGAATGATCATTGCACATTTAGAGAAGAGTTTATTGTTCTAAACAAGTAGAATACAGAAGGGTGGGGCAGGGATACATTGGACAGAGAGCAGATAGTCATTTCTCAAAGAGTTTTGCTCCCTTTTTGAATTTCACCCTCATATTTCACCTTCACTGCCAGAAGAATTATCCTGCTAAAATAGAATGATGTCACACATCTATGTATAAGCATTCAAGTTTTCTCTTTTTTTCTCCAGCTTAAGGTCCATATTTCTTAGCACTGATGGCACATGTGCCTTGTTTTTCTAATCTTTGAAATGGGTATATTTTGAATCTCTATTTCCTCGGTTACTATAAGGAGATTTTATACACACACACACATACAGTCTCAGCCCTGTTTTTTATAACATATAAAATGGTATGTTTTTACTAAATGTTAGTGCTTATTATAATAACTATTATTATTATTATTGCTATTGTTTGTGCTATCATATTATAGTGAGTTAAATCAGACATTTAGCAGAGATGTTTTGGTGAAAATAAAGAATGTTGAAACTGAAATACAAGTACTTCAACTGATTTTTTGAAAAATTAACACATTAGGAAGTGGAGTGCAGGTGGTAAGATCTTATGGTTTTACTTTTTTCTTTATTTCCCTTTTTATGCCAGCCACAAACAATATCCTTAGTTGGATATAATAATTAGCAAATATGACCCAACAGGCCAAAGAACCAAAACAAAATTTGCTCCATGTTAACCTTTTAGATTAACTTCGCTGAGAACATTGTGAAGCTGTCACCCTTATCTGCAAGAACATTAGAAGCACGCATTCCTTTCAGGAAAAGCACAGGTTGTACGGTAATTTACTGTGGTTACTTGTTGTGCAAAGTTTCAGGAAGTGATGAAATTGAAATGGCATTACTTCAAGTTTTTTTTCTGACTGGAAATTTTTAGCAGGTAATGTCTACAAACCAGAAACTTATAGTCACAACTTTGATCAATAAAACAAAATCACTGAAAGAATATTTTGGCCCATGGAAATTCATTTTCTACATTTTGTGCATCAAGGGCTTAATTTCACACAGTTACTCATGTATACAAGATATTTTTTTCACAAGATAACTAATTACATGTGATGTATTATAGTATTTTCCTTTTTTTACTCTATCCTATTGTATTCGATTCTGTTATATAATAAAATAATAGTTACAACCCACAAAATTGATTTTATGATCTACTAATGCATCACAACTTGTAGTCTAAAAGCATTGCTCTAGTCTCTCATGACAGAGCCAAGCTTTGACAGTCCATGATAGAGTCTGTCCTTATTAGTGCCTTCCAAGGTACTTGGAGAGTTGATAGAGGTAGAATGCTTAGACCTGCTAGGCCCTTCACACACCCTGCCTATCATCCACCTTCAATCTGATTATCGGATCCTGACCTATTGTTGGAAGTCTCTGAGAATTCCATGGGATGAAGTGTTTGGAGCTGAGCTGGCACAAGTAGGAGGATCTCTGGGCTCTTGATACACTGGGGCTAGTACCTGTCATCATTTCTCATATATTTTTATTTGATTCCTAGGACAAACTAGATTGAAGATTTTAAATAATTAATTGTTTCCTAGGAGGGCTTAAAAAAATGAAATGCTCTCATTAGGCTTAAGATATACATGGTGTCTTTCTTCCCCATCTTTCTTTCCTTGTCCAGAGAAAGACTGGCTTTGAGGAAATGGGCTTCTGAATTAGACATTCTTGGGTTTGAATTTTAACTCTACCTTTAGGATTCTCTACCCCACTTTTCTCATCCATAAAATGAGAATGATAATATCAACTTCATAGTATTCTTGAAATTATTAACATGATTATTATGAAAAACTCAGGCACTGTATCTGACCTAGAGCTGGGACCTAACCAATATTACTCTCCTCCCCTTCCCTTGATTCTTTACCCCCAGAACACATATTATTTTCAAACAGCATTGAGCGCAATCCCTGAGCTAACAAGCAACCCACTAAGGACACCACAGATAATCAAGAATTTTTCTTTGGCAGAACCAGAACCCAAAGCTGGGGTGTTACAGT
This sequence comes from Platanista minor, assembly GCA_004363435.1. Taxonomy (NCBI): domain Eukaryota; kingdom Metazoa; phylum Chordata; class Mammalia; order Artiodactyla; family Platanistidae; genus Platanista; species Platanista minor. The sequence goes on along the minus strand of RJWK010020373.1, from coordinate 15,636 downwards.
CAATTAAGAAAAATTTAACACAATGAATATAAACTACATTCCCCCCAAAATGAAATTAAAAAGCCTGTAAAGCCAGTCAACCGCCATGTTTATAAGACTATGGTAATTGAGAGGCTATCTTAACTTTCTCTTTAGTGAAAAAAATAAGAAGAAATAAGCATACTATGTAACCATGTCAATTATTTCTTCTCTGAGTCAGACACAACAAAGAGATTGTACCAGCGGTCCAGTTTTGTATGGGGGACAGCAAAGTTTGAAAACAAAGGGGTCACCAAGCATAAACAGAGTAAGGACTCTCAAGTCTTAATTACCAACAGCATCAGCTACTCTATCTTCTACTTTGTAATTTTAAAGCACTGTACCCAACCTCCATCAGATGTCAATCTAAACTCTATTGTCATTATTTCTTTGTCCTTCTGATCTCTTCCTCTAGAGGAGTAAACTTTATCCTTCCTAGTATATCTACATTCCAAGGAAATGCCAACCACGGTAGATACTTAAAAATGTGGTTAATATTTTTGGTAAGCTTCATGGATAAGTAACTCAACTAAGCAATAATTAATTAAGAAAAGTAATACCAATAATTACCTAATCTGGTTTTCAACTGTCATAAAACACTTTACAGATATGATAATCCCCCACCAAGTCATTACCATCAGCAGTGTTTCTAGTCTTTTTTCAGTACGAAGTACATCTGAGAACTTTCAGGGTCATGCCAACGTTTCCCCTCATCTGTCCATCCACATGCTCCAACCACAATCACACAATACCACAAAATGTTCTCAGTAAATAATATTTAATTGTATATATATATATATATATATATATATATATTTAAGGTAGACTGTATCATATGTGACACATAACCAAGTCTTCCTCCCTCCCTATTCCTCCATATTTTCCACCCACCTGTCCTAACTGGATCTCATGGTTCTTTAACCTCCTCTACTTCAGAACCTTCAAATGACACACTAGCTCAGTCACCCACAAGCAGAACCTCAGCTTTGACATCACTATCTTCAGAATGGTGCTCAAGAGTAAAGACTCTAAAAGGCCTTTCCAAGACTATAACTTTTTGTCCTAACTCTTCTACTCTCAAACTTACACTGAACATACCTGAAAGTCCCTCAGAGATAGCCCCCACCACCATTTTTTTCAGTTTATCATACCTTATCCTGCTTCCTGCAACTTCCAGCTCAGCCTGGACTCTGTGGTTAGTCATTTCTGCAAATTATGATATTTATGATTTACACCAGGCTAATCCCATGGTCTTGCTCACTCTCACTGTCTTTCTCTGTTTTTGCCCTTGAGCTACAAAACATTGCTGAAGAAATGAAATCATGTGAATTGGTATCAGTGTACTTTAATGGTTTCTAGTCCTAGGTGACCATTTCCTGATATTTTACAATCCTTTTGTTCATTAAGATCAACTACCTTAGAGACCTTCAAGAGGGCGGAGAAGTAAGACGTGGAGATCACCCTCCTCCCCACAAATACATCAGAAATACATCTACATGTGGAACAACTCCTACAGAAAACCTACTGAACGCTGGCAGAAGACCTCAGACCTCCCAAAAGGCAAGAAACTCCCCACATACCTGGGTAGGGCAAAAGAAAAAAGAAAAAAACAGACAAAAGAATAGGGACAGGACCTGCACCAATGGGAGGGAGCTGTGAAGGAGGAAAGGTTTCCACACACTAGGAAGCCCCTTCGTGGCTGGAGACCGCAGGTGGTGGAGGCAGGGCAAGCTTCGGAGCCACAGAGGAGAGCACAGCAACAAGGGTGTGGAGGGCAAAGCGGAGAGATTCCTGCACGGAGGATCAGTGCCGACCAGCACTCACCAGCCCAAGAGGCTTGTCTGCGCACCCGCCGGGGCGGGCGTGGGTAGGGAAGAGGCTTGGGCTTCGGAGGTCAGATCTCAGGGAGAGGACTGGGGTTGGTGGCGTGAACACAGCCTAAAGGGGTTAGTGCACCACAGCTAGCCAGGAGGGAGTCTGGGAAAAAGTCTGGAACTGCCTAAAAGGCAAGAGACCACTGTTTCTGGGTGCAGGAGAGAGGGGATTAAGAGCAACACCTAAATGAGCTCCAGAGATGGGCATGAGCCAAGGCTACCAGCGTGGACCCTAATGACTGGCATGAGATGCTAAGGCTGCTGCTGCCGCCACCCAGAAGCCTGAGTGAAAGCACAGGTCACTATCCACACCTCCCCTCCCAGGAGCCTGTGCAACCTGTCACTGCCAGGGCCCCATGATCCAGGGACAACTTCTCTGGGAGAACACACAGTGCACCTCAGGCTATTGCAACATCATGCACTGTGGTCTCTGCTGCCGCAGGCTCACCCCACATTCCGTACTCCTCCCTCCCCCCAGCCTGAGTGAGCCACAGCCCCCTAATCAGCTACTACCTTAACCCCGTCCTGTCTGAACGAAGAACAGACACCCTCAGGCGACCTACACGCAGAGGTGGTGCCAAATCCAAAGCTGAACCCCGGGAGCTGCGCGAACAAAAAAGAGAAAGGGAAATCTCTTCCAGCAGCCTCAGGAGCAGCGGAATAAATCTCCACAGTCAACTTGATGTACCCTGCATCTCTGGAATAACTGAATAGACAACAAATCATCCCAAAATTGAGGTGGTTGACTATGTGTGATTTTGTCTGTATAGCTTTGTTTTTATCATTTGTCCTAGGGTTCTGTCTGTTGGTTTTTTGTTTTGTTTTGTTTTTGTTCTTGTTTATAGTAGAGTTTTTTAGTGCTTGTTATCACTGGTGGATTTGTGTTTTAGTTTGGTTGCTCTCTTCCTTCTTTCTATCTTTTTTTTTAATTACTTAAAAAATGTTTTTTATTTTTAATAATTTTTTATTTTAATAACTTTATTTTGTTTTATTTATTTATTTACCTACTTATTTTTTTTCTCCCTTTTCTTCTGAGCCATGTGGCTGACAGGATCTTGGTGGTCCAGCTGGGTTTCAGGCCTGAACCTCTGAGGTGGGAGAGCCAAATTCAGGACACTGAATTCTCTCTCTACCAGAGACCTCCTGGCTCCATGTAACATCGAATGGCAAAAGTTCTCCCAGAGATCTCCATCTCAACATTGAGAACCAGCTCCACTCAATGACCAGCAAGCTACAGTGCTGGACACCCTACGACAAACAACTAGCAAGACAGGAATACAACCCCACCCATTAGCAGAGAGGCAGCCTAAAATCATTATAAGGCCACAGACACCCCAAAACACACCACCAGATGCGGTCCTGCCCACCAAAAAGACAAGATCCAGCCTCATCCACCAGAACACAGGCACCAGTCCCCTCCACCAGGAAGCTAACACAACCCACTGAACCAACTTTAGCCACTGGGGACAGACACCAAAAACAACAGGAACTACGAACCTGCAGCCTTCAAAAAGGAGATCCCAAACAGTAAGTTCAACAAAATGAGAGACAGAGAAACACAGCAGATGAAGGAGCAAGGTAAAAACCAACCAGACCAAACAAATAAAGAGGAAATAGGCAGTCTTTCTGAAAAAGAATTCAGAGTAATGATAGTCAAGATGATCCAAAATCTTGCAAATAGAATACAGAAAATTCAAGAAATGTTTAAAAAGGACCTAGAAGAACTAAAGAGCAAACAAACAATGATGAACAACACAATAAATGAAATTAAAAATACTCTACAAACAATCAATAGCAGAATAACTGAGGCAGAAGAACAGAAAAGTGACCTGGACGATAAAAGAGTGGAAATAATTACCGCAGAGCAGAATAAAGAAAAAGAATGAAAAGAAGTGAGGACAGTCTCAGACACCTCTGGGACAACATTAAACGTACCACCATTCAAATTATAGGGATCCCAGAAGAAGAAGAGAAAAAGAAAGGGACTGAGAATATATTTGAAGAGATTATAGTTGAAAACTTCCCTAATAAGGGAAAGAAAATAGTCAATCAAGTCCAGGAAGCACAGAGAGTCCAATACAGGATAAATCCAAGGAGAAACACGCCAAGACACATATTAATCAAACTATCAAAAATTAAATACAAAGAAACAATATTGAAAACAGCAAGGAAAAACAACAAATAACATAAAAGGGAAACCCCATAAGGTTAACAGCTGATCTTTCAGCAGAAACTCTGCAAGCCAGAAGGAGTAGAAGGACATATTCAAGTGATGAAAGGGGAAAACCTACAACCAAAATTACTCTACCCATAAAGGATATCATTCAGATTCAACGGAGGAATCAAAATCTTTACAGACAAGCAAAAGCTAAGAGAATTCAGCACCATTAAACAAGCTTTACAACAAATGCTGAAGTAACTTCTCTAGGCAGGAAACACGAGAGAAGGAAAAGACCTACAATAGCAAACCTAAAACAATTAAGAAAATGATAATAGGAACATACATATCGATAACTACCTCAAAGGTAAATGGATTAAATGCTCCAACCAAAAGACATAGACTGGCTGAATGGGTACAAAAACAAGACCCATATATATGCTGTCTACAAGAGACCCACTTCAGACCTAGAGACACATACAGACTGAAAGTAAGGGGATGGAAAAAGATACTCCATGCAAATGGAAATCAAGAGAAAGCTGGAGTAGCAATTCTAAGAAAAAAAAAGCTTTAAAATAAAGACTATTACAAGAGACAAAGGAGGACACTACATAATGATCAAGGGATCAATCCAAGAAGAAGATATAACAATTGTAAATATTTATGCACCCAACATAGGAGCACCTAAATACATAAGGCAAATGCTAACAGCCATAAAAGAGGAAATCGACAGTAACACAATCATAGTAGGGGACGTTAACACCCACTTTCAACAATAGACACATCATCCAAAATGAAAATGAATAAGAAAACACAAGCTTTAAATGATACGTTAAACAAGATGGACTTAATTGATATTTATAGGACATTCCATCCAAAAACAACAGAATACACTTTCTTTTTGCGTGCTCATGGAAAGTTTTCCAGGATAGATCATATCTTGGGTCACAAATCAAGCCTTGGTAAACTTAGGAAATTTGAAATCATATCAAGTACCCTTTCTGACCACAACGCTATGAGACTAGGTATCAATTAAAGGAAAAAATCTGTAAAAAATACAAACACATGGAGGCTAAACAATACAGTACTAAATAATCAAGAGATCACTGAAGAAATCAAAGAGGAAATAAAAAAATAACCTAGAAACAAATGACAATGAAAACACGATGACCCAAAACCTATGGGATGCAGCAAAAGCAGTTCTAAGAGGGAAGTTTATAGCAATACAATCCTACCTCAAGAAACAAGAAATATCTCAAATAAACAACCTAACCTTCCTAAAGGAACTAGAGAAAGAACAAAAGATCCCAAAGTTAGCAGAAGGAAAGAAATCATAAAGATCAGATCAGAAATAAATGAAAAAGCAATGAAGGAAAAAATAGCAAAGATCAATAAAAGTAAAAGCTGGTTCTCTGAGAAGATAAAGAAAATTGATAAACCATTAGCCAGACTCATCAAGAAAAAAAAGAAGACTCATATCAATAGAATTAGAAATGAAAAAGGAGAAGTAACAACTGACAGTGCAGAAATACAAAGGATCATGAGAGATTACTACAAAAAACTATATGCCAATAAAATGGACAACCTGGAAGAGATGGACAAATTCTTAGAAAAGCACAACCCTCCGAGACTGAACCAGGAAGAAATAGAAAATCTGAACAGACCAATCACAAGCACTGAAATTGAGACTGTGATTAAAAATCTTCCAACAAACAAAAGCCCAGGACCAGATGGCTTCACAGGCAAATTCTATCAAACATTTAAGAAGAGCTAACACTTATCCTTCTCAGACTCTTCCAAAATATAGCAGAGGGAGGAACACTCCCAAACTCATTCTACGAGGCCACCATCACCCTTATACCAAAACCAGACAAAGGTGTCACAAAGAAAGAAAACTACAGGCCATTATCATTGATGAACATAGATGCAAAAATCCTCAACAAAATACTAGCAAAAGTAATCGAACAGCACATTAAAAAGGATCATACACCATGATCAAGTGGGGTTTATCACAGGAATGCAAGGATTCTTCAATATATGCAAATCAATCAACGTGATACACCATATTAACAAATTGAAGGAGAAAACCATATGGTCATCTCAATAGATGGAGAAAAAGCTTTCGATAAAATTCAACACCCATTTATGATAAAAACTCTCCAGAAAGTAGGCCTAGAGGGAACTTACCTCAACATAATAAAGGCCATATAGGACAAACCCACAGCCAACATCGTTCTCAATGGTGAAAAACCGAAAACATTTCCTCTACGATCAGGAACAAGACAAGGTTGTCTACTCTCACCACTATTACTCAACATAGTTTTGGAAGTTTTAGCGACAGCAATCAGAGAAGAAAAAGAAATAAAAGGAATCCAAATTGGAAAAGAAGAAGTAAAGCTGTCACTGTTTGCAGATGACATGATACTATACATAGAGAATCTTAAAGATGCTACCAGAAAACTACTAGAGCTAGTCAATGAATTTGGTAAAGTAGCAGGATACAAAAGAAATGTACAGAAATCTCTTGCTTTCCTATACACTAATGATGAAAAATCTGAAAGAGAAATTAAGGAAACACTCCCATTTACCATTGCAACAAAAAGAAAAAACTACATAGGAATAAACGTACTTAAGGAGACACTAAACCTGTATACAGAAAACTATAAGACAGAGATGAAAGAAATTAAAGATGATACAAACAGATGGAGAGATATACCATGTTCTTGGATTGAAAGACTCAACATTGTGAAAATGACTATACTACCCAAAGCAATCTACAGATTCAATATAATCCCTATCAAACTGCCAATGGCATTTTTCACAGAACTAGAACAAAAAATTTCACAATTTGTATGGAAACACAAAAGATCCCGAATAGCCAAAGAAATCTTAAGAAAGAAAAACAGAGCTGAAAGAATCAGGCTCCCTGACTTCAGGCTATATTACAAAGCTACAGTAATCAAGACAGTATGGTACTGGCACAAAAACAGAAATATAGATCAATGGAACAGGATAGAAAGCCCAGAGATAAACCCACGCACATATGGTCTCCTTATCTTTGACAAAGGAGGCAAGAATATACAGTGGAGAAAAGACAGCCTCTTCCATAAGTGGTGCTGGGAAAACTTGACAGCTACATGTAAAAGAATGAAATTAGAACACTCCGTAACACCATACACAAAAATAAACTCAAAATTGATTAAAGACCTAAGTGGAAGGCCAGACACTCTTAGAGGAAAACATAGGCAGAACACTCTATGACATGTCACAGCAAGATCCTTTTTGACCCACCTCCTACAGAAATGGAAATGAAAACAAAAATAAACAAATGGGACCTAATGATACTTAAAACCTTTTCCACAGCAAAGGAAAACGTAAACAATATGAAAAGACAACCCTCAGAATGGGACAAAATATTTGCAAATGAAGCAACTGACAAAGGATTAATCTCCAAAATTTACAAGCAGCTCATGCAGCTCAATATCAAAAAAATAAACAACTCAATCCAAAAATGGGCAGAAGACCTAAATAGACATTTCTCCAAAGAAGATATACAGATTGCCAACAAACCCATGAAAGGAGTCTCAACATCACTACTCATTAGAGAAATGCAAATCAAAACTACAGTGAGGTATCACCTCACACCAGTCAGAATGGCCATCATCAAAAAGTCTACAAACAATAAATGCTGAAGAGGGTGTGGAGAAAAGGGTACCCTCTTGCAGTGTTGGTGGGAATGTAAATTCATAGAGTCACTATGGAGAACAGTATGGAGGTTCCTTAAGAAACTAAAAATAGAACTACCATATGACCCAGCAATCCCACTACTGGGCGTATACCCTGAGAAAACCATAATTCAAAAAGTGTCATGTACCACAATGTTCTTTGCAACTCTGTTTACAATAGCCAGGATGTGGAAGCAACCTTAGTATCCATTGAAAGATGAATGGATAAAGAAGATGTGGCACATATATACAATGGAATATTACTCAGCCATAAAAAAGAAATGAAATTGAGTTATTTGTACTGAGGTGGATGGACCTAGAGTCTGTCCTACAGAGTGAAGGAAGTGGGAAAGAGAAAAACAAATACCTATGCTAACATATATATATGGAATCTAAAAAAAAAAATGGTTCTGAAGAACCTAGGGGCAGGACAGGAATAAAAACACAGATGTAGAAAATGGGCTAGAGGACATGGGGAGGGGAAGAGGTAAACTAGGATGAAGTGAGAGAGTGGCATGGACATATATACACTACCAAATGTAAAATAGATAGCTAGTGGGAAGCAGCAGCATAGCACAGGGAGATCAGCTGGGTGCTTTGTGACCATCTAGAGGGGTGGGATAGGGAGGATGGGAGGGAGACGCAAGAGGGAGGCGATATGGGGATATATGTATATGTATAGCTGATTCACTTTGTTATAAATCAGAAACTAACACACCATTGTAAAGCAGTTATGCTCCAATAAAGATGTTAAAGAAAAAAAAACATAAAATGGTGGTCAAAAATGGAAAAAAATTAAAAGATCAACTACCTTTGCACTTTCAGAAACTGTTGTTCCAAATTCTCACAATTTCCCTCAAACACCCAGCTCTTTTGTTAGCCCTGATCACTCAGCCTGCTCTGTCCTCCTACTTTACTGGGATGACACCTAAATTGATCTCCCTTTATCCTCAAAATCTCTGTATCTTCCCCTTTTTCTCCTTTTACTTTGCTGATATTGAGAAATAATTACCCCAGCCTGATCCCATTTGCTAAATTTAAGCAAGCAATAAAACTGATTACTTAACCTCAACTATGGAAGTACAAATTCATGCATGACTTATTTTCCTTTTGCTTTTAAATTCTATTCTTAATTTTTTTATTTTATTATTTTCCTTTATTTAACAATATTTTATATAGAATTTACTTTCAAGCACATTTTGCAAATGTGAACTTACTTGATTATCATAATAATCATATGAGGACTGTTTTCAGGACTTTAAAAGAAGTAAAAATGTTTAGGTTGGCTATAAGCTGGTGGAATGCAGAAAGGTTAAAAATGAAGCAGATACAATGAGCAAAGCTGTAACAAGAGATAACATGGTACAGGAAAAACAGAGAATAAGCTCTATTCTTGACTTTCTATTTATCCATTCCAGCCCCAAGTAATAAGTGTTGCTATTTCCTGCCCTGGCCATGTATTGACTTCTTTCCTGGGCTTCTGCAAGTACCAAATAAATGCTAATACCATTGCCATCCCCTCACACAGAGCTTTTATTTTGCTTATGTTTGTTTTATAAGACTTCAGTTACTTGTGACATACTTTCTGTGTGTCTCTTTAAAAACAATGCATGTACAAATGGACAGAGTCAAGAAGAGTAAAAACAAAAATAAAAATATTTCTGATAAAAAAATATGTGGACTGTCGTAAAAAATTCATTGGAAAATATACTGCTGACAACATTTAAAGATCAAGTTTTTGATTTTTTTTTTTTTTTTTTTTTTTTGTGGTACGCGGCCCTTTCACTGCTGTGGCCTCTCCCGTTGCGGAGCACAGGCTCCGGACGCGCAGGCTCAGCAGCCATGGCTCACTGACCCAGCCGCTCCGCGGCACGTGGGATCTTCCCAGACCGGGGCACGAACCCGTGTCCCCTGCATCGGCTGGCGGACTCTCAACCACTGCGCCACCAGGGAAGCCCAAGTTTTTGATTCTTTATTCATAATTCTTCTAGCTAAAACCCATATTGTGACACCACGTGTGTGATACTTTTATTAGTGATTTATACACTCATCTATTCACTTCCTAAATTCTGCTTCCATGAAACCACAGTCATCATGATTTTATTCTCCAAAAACATCTTATAACATAAACTATGTATTTCCATGGAGAAGTTTCCCTTTTCTCTGTGTTGAGTTCCCCTTTTTAAAGTCGTCATAGCACCGTTTCTTCATGTTACGTTATCTGAACATGGTAGCATTTATTTAATCAGGACTACTTCCATAAACATTTAGGAAACAATTTTAAGAAAATAAACATGAAAACCTAATTTGAAGCAATTTTTTAAAGATTTTTAAAAATTGCCCAAAGCCAATACTTTTGAAGGGTACTTAGGATAACTTGAAATGATTTTAAATTGTTGCAAATTGCTCAAATCATCCAAATCTTTACTATAGACATAACAACAACAGAAGTTACCTAACATGCAGAGGGGAGAATATTGGATAGATATTAATGAATGTCAAATTAAGAGTTTGGAGTCTATCCAATTTTGCATCTCTTATAAATCCTGTCCTAGCACCTTATAGAGAGTAGGTGGTTAATAAAGGTCTATTGAATTGAATATCTACTATCTCCTCATTTTTTGTCTTATCCTGAACCTTTTATTTACTCTGACCTTCCCACATACCACTTAGTACTTGGTGAATCTGTGCACATAGGTCATGGAAACACCTTGAGATGGATTCTAATGGAGGTAACATCTGAACTGGTTTCTGAACAACAGATAGGGGCTACACACAGCCTTCAGTGACCAGGTCTGGCCTCCATCTCTCCCCCCTCTCCCTGCCTCACAGGTTTAGCTCCAGATACATGAATTGCTGGCTGCTCCCAGTAGACATGATACTCATTCTAGCCTTGATGCCTTTGTTCATCTGGTCATCTCCTTCTGAAATGTATCCTCTGTCCTTTGATCTCCCAGATCACCTGGGAAAAATTCATCCATCCTTTAAGACTCAACTCAAGAGGCACCTTCCCTCCAGAGAAGCTTCTCTGAAGTTCTTCTCTGAGAGTTTGGCCCACCCCCTTCAGAAATAAGGTTAGGTATCCCACCGCTATGCTCCTATCATATCCTGGGCATACTCTTCATAGGATTTACCAGGCTGCTTCCTAATTTTCTGTATGTATGTCTGCTTCTCCTGTTAGACCGAAAGTTTTGTGATAATGGAACGAATCTTAAACTTTTTGTACTCCTTGAACATAGCATGTTTCCAAACTCATAAGTGCTAACTTTAAAATGAATAGATGGAGAAAAGAAGGGAACGAAGGATTTAAATAGTGAAGACATCAGTCTGTTAGAAAGATAACTTTAGAAGCAATATGAAAGACGGAGGTATTTTTCAGAACTCTTTCACTGCGAGTGATGGAATTACAACTCAAACTGGCTGAACAAGAGAAGAGAATCTATTGCTATATAACAGTGAAAGTCAAAGGATTAGATAGGACAATGCTAGACTCAGGTGCTCAAGCATCTTCAATAATCTTGTCTGTGCAGGCCAGGTCTGTGTCTTCCTCTGTGGCAGTCTACTCTCAGGTAAGCTTTCCCCAAGTCATGGCAAGACCTTGGGTTTCCATTTTACCAGTTTAGCAATCCCAGCAAGAAGCAAGAGCACCTCAATTCCCTTTGTTTCTGCACAACTGGTATTGTCTCATTGGTCAATCTTAACTCATTGGCTCCATTGTGAACCATATTGGCTTGGGCAAGGGCATAGGTAGGAAGCAGGGAACAACACTGCCGTAGGGTCACAAGCTCCCCATCTTCAGCTCAGAAGTGAAGTCACTGCACCTTAATCACATGGACTGACAAGGGCAGAGGTAAGGATTTCCAAAGGAAAACCAGGGCTCTGTTTTAATAAGAAGGAAGGGGAATTCCCTGGTGGCCCAGTGATTAGGACTACGCTTTCACTCCCTAGGGTGCTGGTTGGACCCTTGGTCAGTGAACTAAGATACACAGGAGACGGATAGAAATAGTGGTTGTAGTAGAGCTTGGAAGGGGAGGTTAACAATGATGTTCAACTGAGTGCTCTTAGAGGGATGGGAAATCTTGGGATCTATCAATAGTAGCTTGTTCAGTCGTCTTCATTTTCTCCCTTCAGTGTAGAACCAGAAAAGTTACACACAAACTATAGCTGTTAGGAAATGGGAGAGGTGGCAGTGTCAATGGCAAAGCTCTCAAGGCAAGCTAGGATAAAGCAGAGCCACACCACTCATTCTTGCTGGCCAGTTAGCAAGGTCAGTTTTCAGCATGGGACAATGATCCCAGATTTTGCAGGCATAGTACATTGTATTAGTCAAATCTCAAAGATACAATAAAAATTACAGAGTAGAATGGAATTTAGGAAGCTGAGCTCCTATTTTAGAGATGACTTCATTGAGTTAGTGATTGCATTGGTTTATAGCTTGTACCTATAAAAGAGGCATTCAGGACACGTTAACACAAGAAGGAATTTGCTTATCATGATAGACTTCATAACACTGGTGCTCTTAAAATTTTCTGAAACTTACTATGGGGCTGTCATGAATTAAATAATGGAAAGAGGTACATTATAAAAGAAAAAAAAAAGTCTTTCTTATTCCTTCCTGAAAGCAAATGATTTTAATTTAACAAGTTCTAGGAGTCACATTATAGATAATTCTACAGATAGTGAGTTGATTCTTGAAGTATCTCATCATTTTGGCTGCTACTGTAAATAAGCTGAAATTCTACTCTTCCTGGGTGTTTACTCACATCTTTGGGTTGGGTCTGGGAATCATTACAGCTAATACTTTTCATTGTTTGAGGAGCTAGCTATTAATGCCCAAGGCAGAGAGTCATTTCTTAAATATTTTCCCAAAAATGAATTGGGAAGAATTTTACTCTTATTCCTATTTTATGTGGGAAGTGATTGAAAACAAAATTTCAAACAATGGATTTTAAAAATCTATTCCAAGATTCCCAAAGAATACAGATGCATCCCTCTTACAAAATTTCTAATGCTGAAAATTTTTAAAGATAAATTAACAGACGTTTCTTTGAAAAAAAATATATTTTTTCTTCTTACATAAGGATTCACCATAGACCATTGCTGTTCATGTAAGTATCTTAATCACGTTGGGTACTATAACAAAATATCATACACTAGGTGACTGAAATAACAAGCACTTATCTCTCACAGTTCTGGAGGCTGGGAAGATCAAAGTGTCTGCAGATTCAGTATCTGGCGAGAATCCTCTTCCTGGTTTGTAGATAGTGATAGTTGCCTTCTTGCTGTATCCTCACATTGCAGAGAGAAAGAGAGGATAAGCTCTCTGGATGTCTTTTCTTATAAAGGCACTAATCCCATCAGGAGAACCCCACCCTGATGGCCTCATATAAACAGAATTACCTCCCAAAGGCCCCATCTTCTTGGACCATCACAATGAAATACAGTGCTTTAGCATATGAATTTTGGAGGACCCAAACATCTAGTCTATAACATTAAGGTTGTAAAACACTTCTATTTTGTTTATTTAGTAAATATTTATACAGCATTTAGTATGTGCTACTCTTCTACAAATGTTAACACATTTAATACTCATAACAACTCTGTGAGGCAGGCACTATCATTAGCTCTCTTAAACAGAGGGAAAGCGAGAGCAGAGAGAGATTAAATAATTCCCTGTGGTCCCATGGCCATGTGGCAAGTAAGTGTGCAGCTGAGACTTCAGCCCTGACTGCCTGAAAAACTCTAAGCTGTTCCTGAGGCAGACCCACTCCCTCAGCTCCCCAATCCTTCTCACAGCAACCACAGAATATCACACACATCCCCGAGGTCCTCATCGATCCAGGAGGATCAACTTAAACCATCTGCTGTTTAATCCAAAAGGGATATTGGAACTGATGGTGAAAGTGAGAAGGCCTCAGTTACATAGAATCTGAAATGTAAGTACATTGATAGCTGATACTCAAGAGAGAATCAATCCCAGGAAGCAGGCAAATTCAGACAACCTGGAGTGAAATATACTAGAAAGCTAGTGCTTATGTATGTCGAAAACCATATCTGTTTGCTGCTTGTATCAATAGTAAAGTCAGGAATCACTAGGTACTAGCTTTCTGACGTTCATGATCTTTTTTGGCCACGGACAAGCCTAGAAAAGGGGAATGGACCTCCTGAGCCCCGCACGGCCCCTTTCAACACCCGAGTAACTGTCATGAGTGAAAACACAGCCTCCTATAGAACAAAAAGTGGTGCTCCTGTAATGACTACATTCCAGAAATTCAAAGAGAGGGCAGATAAGAGGAGATTACAACATTGTATCTTAAAATAAACAGTGAATTAACCTGTTCAATGGCCTACCCCCAGGCCCAACCTCGTAAAAACAATGGCACTAAGTGTGATTTATTAGAGATCCTAAAACACCGAGAATTCGACAAACGTTCTTACACACAAACTGAGATGACAGATGTAATTTTAAAGAGTGCGTTTATTCCAGGGATAAATAAAATCTACAAAACCCAACTTAAAGAGAAAGAAGAGAGACAGACAAAAAAGGCTGCCATTCCAGACTCAACTCTTCCAATCTCCAAAACGGAAGTGTCTTTAGAAGAAGTTAACTCTTGGACTTGCCTGGTGGCAAAGTAGTTAAGAATCTGCGTGCGAATGCAGGAGACACAAGCTCGAGCCCTGGTCCGGGAAGATCCCACATGCCGCGGAGAAACTAAGCCCGTGCGCCACAACTATTGAGCCTGCTCTCTAGAGCCTGCGAGCCACAACTACTGAGCCCACATGCCACAACTACTGAAGCCCGTGCACCTAGAGCCCTCCTCAACAAGAGAAGCCACCACAATGAGAAACCCACGCACCACAACAAAGAGTAGCCCCAGCTCGCCGAAACTAGGGTAAGCCTGTGCACAGCAACCAAGACCCAACATAGCCATAAATAAATAAATAAATAAATAAATAAATAAGTTTATTAAAAAAAAAAAGTTAACTCTCGCCCTAAAGTTGTGGTGCAGTCCCTATATTGGTCTAACCTGTCTGACACTCACCGCCCGCGACCAGGAGTGGCCAGGCGCCTACGGCCGCCCTCGCAGGCGGTAGCCCCGGGGTGGCGGTGACTCACTCCCCCTGCGGGGATTTCGGCCCAGAGACAACACCCCATCCCGCCCCTACCCCAGAGCGCGGATTACCAGGGAGGCCCCCTGGGCCGCGCCCTCCTTCCGGATCCCGGAACGCCACGTGCGTCGGGGAATTTCCCTGGCCCTGGGCAGCCAGCCCCTGTCCGATAGGGATAAAAGGGCTTCGCCCGGGTCGGGGAGCCACAGAATCCGCTCCGCCAGCCCTCCAGCCCGCCTTCTCTCCTCAGGCAGCGACCCTCCGAGCTGAACTCCATGGCCCGCGCCGCGACTCCCGCCGCCCCCCGGCTCCTCCGCGCCGCGCTGCTGCTGTTGCTCCTGGTGGCCGCCGGCCGGCACGCAGCGGGTGCGACACGGAGCCCGGCACCCCCAGGGCGGGACAGGGGCGGGTGGGGGCCCATCCGGGACAGCCCCCTGACCGAGTCTGTCCTCCCCGCAGGGGCGCCTGTGGTCACGGAACTGCGCTGCCGGTGCCTGCAGACCTTTCAGGGGATTCACCCCAAGAACATCCAGAGCGTGAAGGTGACGCCCTCGGGACCCCACTGCGGCCAAACGGAAGTCGTGTAAGTGCCTCCGCTCTTGCTGTGCTTGTCACCCCCGCCGTCCCGACGACCCCAGCCCGATCCCCAGCCCGACCTCACGTGGATTCTCCCTTCTCTCTGCAGAGCCACTCTCAAGACTGCTCAGGAAGTTTGTCTCAACCCTGAAGCTCCCATGGTGAAAAAAATCAT
>RJWK010020372.1:16778-31634 GCA_004363435.1 Platanista minor | reverse complement strand
TTGCGGTACTCAGGCCTCTCACTGTTGTGGCCTCTCCCGTTGTGGAGCACAGGCTCCGGACGTGCAGGCTCAGCATTCATGGCTTACAGGCCCAGCCACTCCACGGCATGTGGGCATGTGGGCATGTGGGATCTTCCCGGACCGGGGCACAAACCCGTGTCCCCTGCATTGGCAGGTGGACTCTCAACCACCGCGCCACCAGGGAAGCCCATATATTCTATATTTTTAAAACCACACACACATGTGTGTGTACACGTGAGTATGGAAATGCATCTGAGTAAGGCAGGGTATGTGCCTGTAATGTGTTCAGTGCAGTGGTGAGATCTAAGCCAAAGCCATACTCTACTGATACTTGATAAATATTTCTACTTCTGGCCACTATGATGGAAGTCATATAAGTCCAAACAATAACAGAGCTCTGTGATTTGATAAACTGTTGACCTCCAGAAACCCAGACAAAAACTCATCCTGGTCTCTGTAATTATACAAAGCTCTGAACATTTTGTAATCATTTATTCATACCGACTATCTTCAGCCTGGAGGCAGAGAGTTACCCATCCATCCCTGGGAGTCTAGAACCACCAATCATTCCATGAACAGTCATTTATCTATTTGAAACTTAAAGCCTCGTTGTGGAGATTCTTTGGCAAAAAAGCCACATGATATTTTACAGAAAAATGGCTGATCAATGTATTGATTTGGGGGGACAAAGATAACAAGACCAAGAGTTTTCTCTCTGCCACAAAAAGTTCTTATATTTGTTTACATC
Source organism: Platanista minor (assembly GCA_004363435.1). Classification (NCBI taxonomy): domain Eukaryota; kingdom Metazoa; phylum Chordata; class Mammalia; order Artiodactyla; family Platanistidae; genus Platanista; species Platanista minor. The sequence goes on along the minus strand of RJWK010020372.1, from coordinate 30,865 downwards.
TTCTTCAATTTATGACAAGATTTGATGTCATCCTCTAAACAGCTTTGTACAGTTGGCAGATCATGTTTAATAACTTCATTATACAGAAATGATAATGCAGGATATTGACAGCATTTATCTAATGAGAACTTATTAAGTGCAGGACCATTGGTGTAATATTATTTTAACCTCATAATAACACTGGAACATAGTATTATGAGCCCCATTTTACAGAAGCGGTATTGAAGCTCAGATACCATAAGTATTTCATCAAGGTCAAACTCTTAAGAGTAACAGATCTCAGATTCAAACCCAGGAATGCCTGGCTCCAGAGCTTATTCTTTTTCCACTGTTTTGCTACCCAAGGGCAGGTAGCAAAGATGAAGCAAAACTAGAATGATAACTTACTACTTCTAACCCCAGTGCTCTTTCAACCATCACTCAGTGGCTATTATTCCAAAATGTTCAACATGCAGATTCCTGTTTATAAAACTAGAACTTAAAATTAAACCTAACTGTGGGGCTTCCCTGGTGGCGCAGTGGTTGAGAGTCCGCCTGCCGATGCAGGGGACATGGGTTCTTGCCCCGGTCCGGGAAGATCCCACATGCCGCGGAGCGGCTGGGCCCTTGAGCAATGGTAGCTGAGCCTGCGCGTCCGGAGCCTGTGCTCCGCAGCGGGAGAGGCCACAACAGTAAGAGGCCCGCGTATCGCAAAAACAAAAACAAAAACAAAAACCTGTGTTGTTTCCCCATAGCCAGTGACCCCTTGAAAGAACCTGGACCATATTTCTGGTTTCTTCATCTCTCAGGCAAAGCCCTTTTCCTTTAGACTATAACCAAGACATCATTCAACTATGATCCGATGAACAAGGGTGGGATGAAACTCCAGTGTGGATAGAAAACATTTTGAAGATTTATCCAGGCCAATATTCCACCTATAATTTTCTTTTGTGGATCATTTATCTACAGAATGGTCTAACATCTTCCTTAGTTAATCACACACAGCCTCTCAGATATGATATGGGTATTTATTTTCATAAGTAGATAGAATCCTTACAGAGATTCCTCTCTACACGACCCTCTCAATTCTCATGTCAGGAATGTAGGTGGACCCTCTGCCGCTGGTTTGGGCAGAGACTCCAGGCACTTGGGGATGACCGTGAACTTGCCACGCAGATGTAGGTATCTGAGTCTGTAGGTGTCTTGTCTTTGTTCAAATGCTATGAATCTTCTTTTCTCTTTTTCTCCATTTGAGCTTATGGGAATAAGAAACCCTAGGGCTTTTGCAGGATATTACCTGTACCACAAGAAGTACTAAAAACTGTGGTCTTCTTAAGTGAAGTTGACAGAAGCGTTGGCTACATCATAAACATTCAGAGACCCAGCACTCTGTTCCACCTTCTGCAGGTTCCTCAACCATGTTTAGAAAGATGTTAACCAAAGGAGATGAGTTTATGGATTCTAATGCTCTGTAGCTATTTGATTTTCCACAATACTGCTTCTCTACCAAACCCTAAGATGAGCTACATGGAAATACTCTCTCATACCATGGTGTAGCCCTGTCAGTCTCAATAGAAAATATCATCAAGTGTTGCATTCCCTGTTGTCAAAATCAGAAACTAGCCCCCCACCAAATAAAATTAATAATATCCTCACAGTCCTGATTAAGCTACTGGCTCACTAGCAAGATTCCCAGGAAATTTGTCATTATTCCTGTCTCCCTTTGGCCCCCAAAGGACCCAACTCTGAAAAGTGATAATGACCCAGAATCCCCATGTTTCTGCTTAATATATTGCAAAAATATTCTATCATACCAATTAGAAACAAAGGGTCTTCCACCCCACCCCCACCATCATCTCCATTCTCTTTGCCATACCATCCATAACAGGGGAGTGGGACAAAAGAAAAGTGAAAGAGGGGCAACAGAGAGTAAAAGATCTAAACTCAGAGGAGACTTGGAAAGCATCTTGTAGATGCTTGAAATAACAAAGAAATGTTCAAAATGCATATGACAATAAATAACAATCTGACACTTGGGCTGAATTTTTCAAAAGCTGAGAAGCATGTTGTCCAAACTTACAGCATGCAATGTGCATGTAAGGGTGTGTAGTGTGTGTGTCCATAGTGTGTGTATGTGTGCATGTGCCTGTGCACAAATTGAGGGACACCAGTGAGCTAAGCAAGAATAGTATAAGTACCATAGATTGCCTCATTTTGTATAATTGAGCAGCTCAGAGACAATAATAGGATGAATTTTAGACCATGTAAATCTAATACCTATCTTAAAGATAAGATCAAAAATTTTTAAAACAGTAAAGTAGTACATAGATTTACTAATACCTTCTGAAAATAATAAAGTAAAATAAATTCTTTGGGAAGTACTACTTTTGGGATTCCCCTTGGGCTGTGACTCCCACCCCACAGGGAGATATTGAACAGGTGCAGCTCCACCTGTCTCACTGTGTGCCACTCACGATGCAGTAATACACAACAGCGTCTTTCAGGGCAGCGCAGGGCAGGCTCAGGGTGCTGGACTTCCTCTCAGTATGGATAAACAGAGATGCCACTTCATTTACAATGTTTGTCTTATATCCTTGAATGACAAATTGTGGTCCCTGGTTGGGGAACTGTCGGTACCAGAAGATATAGTCCTCTGTAGCAATGTTGGTGTGGTTACAGGATATGTTCACTTCTTGTCCTTCATATGAGTCAATGAAGATGGGCTGGATGGTCTTAGCAAGACTCAAAGTACCTGTGGAAGTAAAAACACAACACTAGTTCCTATCCTGAAACCGAACTGAAGGTCCAACTCAGCACCCTCCAGGTTCTTTCTCAAGTAAATCCCCCACCTCCCCACCATACAGAGACACATACAATTTACTTCTCATTTGTGTTTCGGGAAAAATTTTTTTAATATTTATTCTGAGGAATCCCAGGAACACATGAACAGAAGTGACAGGTCTAACTTCTTCCTCCCCTAATGGACCAGAGCTCAATAACCCAGCATATCTTTATTACTCTCACCCCTCACATAAATACCAAGGAACAACAGCCTGGAGAAAAATAGGACCCCAAAGCCATCTCTCAACATATTAGATAAAGAAGAGCAATGGTAGCAGGCAAGGTTGAAGATCCCTGTCTAGACCCATATCCCAATTCCTCTTAATCCCAAAATAACTCACCCAAGATCAGAAGCACAGTCACTCTTGTCAAATGCCTCATATTCTAGTGTAAACCAGGACCCAGGGTCAGGCTCTGTTGCTGAGTCTGAGCCTGGACCAGGGATATGAACCAGGGACAAGGCACAGCAGCACCTGCCAGAGCCCACACTAGCAGCTCTCACCTAGGGCTGTCCCCAGAAGCAAGCCAATAGCAGGGTGACAGCTCCTCAGAATGGGCTTCCCTTCAAGGTTCAACTGAGCACTCAGGAAGAAGAAAAGAGGGTAAAAACTTCCAGCACAACAGCATAGCAGTCTGCTTTCCTTTTAGACCTTTGCTTGGGTCTAACCCTTTAGAGATTTAGTCTGAATGAAACAAATATATCAGAGGGTAGATTCCATTGGGCTCCTTATTCCCCATGAATTTTCCACAGTCCCAGAAGGTGGTCATCTACTGTAGCCAGTCTCATACTCATGGAGCTCTGAGAATAACACATCTGACCTAGAAGTTCATGCCCAGAAATCCCCCATTGAGTCCTACGTAAGATGAAATGGAATCTTAATCTTATGCCATAAAAGAGCAAATGAGACCATCTGAACTGGACCTTTCATCTCTTGACACCCTGGTGTCCTTTTATAATCACACTAAGTCCACATCTTACATCTGCTACTCAAATCTCACTTAACAGTTTTTAAACAGGGAAGCAGACCCCTCACTAGTCCCTACTGACCAGCTAGGACAGGACATTTGATGTGGCAGAGAAGAAGTGAGGAGAAGAAGAAAAGGCACAAGTTCAGAGTCAGACAGACCTAAATCCAAATCCCAGCTCTGCCACCTTGCGACCTTGGGCAACTCACTCCTCTGAGCCTCAGTTTCTTCATGTGTAAAATGAGGACTATAACACCTACCTCAGAGTCAGCCTATGGTATATGGTCAACAGTAAATTGTAATTCCTTCCCATTCTTTTCCTTCTTACCTACATGCAAAGAACTATGGCCAGTAGAAAGCAGTTGTGTAGGATTATATATTTGATTGTTTAAGTGTACATATAGATCATTCACTCTTCCTTCAAGAAATACCCAATATAAACTCAGTAACAATAACACAAAAATTAAAAACAAAACATCCATTCAGGAAAGGAGCTAAATCCAAAAGATACCATAATGTTAGCTGAATCAGCCAGTTGCAAAAATCCAAACATGTTAGATACTCACACTAATGTGGAAAAGATAGTGGTGTGTTGAGTTCTTTGCTCATATAATATGGGAAAGGAAAATCACTAGAAAATATTTGGGGAGTGCCTCTTCGAGGTCTAGAATTGCCCAATGTATTCTGAGTGAGCAATTTTTCCATTTTCCCATGGAAAAAGATCGATGAGTGTTAATGACTTCTAGTAACACTTTGATAGAGTGGATACAATAAAGTATGGAATAAATAGCTTACCTTCAGTACTAGGTGGAGGAGAAAGAAGGATATATGAGGGAGCTAAATATGCGAGGACAACTTCTACAGAAATAAAATATAAAAGGGTTACAGTTTAGAATCAGCTTGTTGCAACAGCGACCCCATGTGGTAAATAGACTTGGACAGAAGAAATGTTTCACAGAAGTCAATAGTTCCATGCAATTTATGGACTAACCATCATATTTTCTTTGTTAAATGCAGTAGCCAGTAATTTGGCTTGTTCAGGTGGACCATGGGGTCTATTTTAGGCAATGGAAAAAAAACCCTGAATGGGGATCTAGACAAACTAGTTGTAAACCATTTTCTGGACTTGATATTTGTGCAGTTTTGTACAACTCACTTATCGTCTGACAAGCACAGTTTCTTCATCTCTATAAGAGATATGGAGATTAATTAAATGAACGTAATAAAGTTATTTCTAAACTATAGATTTCTATATAAGTACAAACTATGTTTAACATAGGAAATATCACAAGACCGAAAAATAATCTTACCTTTTCAGGACAACAAATGGAACTTGATGTTTCTGGTTTGCCATCTATTAACTCACTTAGGAGTTTATTACTGGATATCAAGCAATGAGAGGAGGAAGCACTAGAAGCTTTCCTATGTTGCAGGCTTTGGAATGAAAGTAATCATTAATGGTTGTGTTGTGTTATGCATTGAATTTTGTCCCACCTCCTCTGCCCCCTCCCAAAAAAAAAGGATATGTTGGAGTCCTAATCCATAGGACCTCAGAATATGACCTTATTTAAAGGTATGTCTTTACAGAAGTAATCAAGTTAAAATGAGGTTATTTTGGTGGACTCTAATCCAATATGACTGGTGTCCTTACAAAAAAGGGAAATTTGGACACAGAGACAGATGCAAATAAAGAGAAAACAATGTGAAGAGACACAGAGAAAAGATGGCCATCTACAAGCCAAGGAGAGAGTCCTGAAAAAGATCCTTCCCTCACAGCGCTCGGAAGGAACCAGCCATGCTGACACCTTGATCTTGGACAAGGTGAGAGGCAATAGCCTTTACAACTGTGAGACAATAAATTTTAGAGCTGTGAGACAATAAATTCTTGTTGTTTAAGTCATCCACTTTGTCACAGTGGCCCTGGAAAACAATTATATGGTACTAATAATTATATCTCATATATGCTCCTTTGAAAAAGGTTTTTGTGTTCAAAAGATCTGTGTCAACACAGGAGTATATATATGCATTAATGTTATTTGTTACATATATTGTAATAAAAAGCAACCCTCAAAGCCCTATTAAAGTAAATTTTAGAGAGTTCCTGAGATTAAGAAAGAAAACTGTGCCCTATAGCAAGAGCCACCAATCAGAGATATATATTAAATTTTTAGAAAATGAATTTTTCTCTGGTTAGTAAAATAATGAATTCTAAATACAGAATTTATAGTCCCACCAACAGTGTAGGAGGGTTCCCTTTTCTCCACATCCTCTCCAGCTTTTATTGTTTGTAGATTTTTTATGATGGCCATTCTGACCAGTGTGACGTGATACCTCATTACAGTTTTGATTTGCATTTCTCTAATGCTTAGGGATGTTGAGCATCTTTTCATGTGCCATCTGTATGTCTTCTTTGGAGAAATGTGTATTTAGATCTTCTGCCCATTTTTTTGACTGGGTTATTTTTTTGATATTGAGTTGCATGAGCAGTTTGTAAATTTTGGAAATTAATCCCTTGTTGGTTGCTTCATTTGCAAATATTTTCTCCCATTCTGAAGGTTGTCTTTTCATTTCGTTTATGGTTTCCTTTGCTGGAACACAGTATATTGTTTTAAAACTGAAATTTATCGAGGTATAATTTACAAACAATAAAATGCAGCCATTTTCTTTTTTTATTGAGGTATAAGTGACATACAATATTATGGTAGTTTTAGGTGTACAACATAATGATTTGACATTTGTGTATGTTGCAAAATGTTCACCACAATAAGTCTAGTTAACACCTGTCACCATACAGAGTTACAGATTTTTTTCTCGTGATAAGAATTTTTAAGATTTACTCTTTTAGCAACTTTCAAATATGGAAACAGTATTATTAACCATAGTCACCATGCTGTACATTACATCCCATTTGCAGCAACATGGATGGACCTAGAGTCTGTCATACAGAGTGAAGTCAGACAGAGAAAGACAAATATGATATTGCTTATATGTTCAATCTAAAAAAAAATGGTACAAATGAACCTATTTACAAAACAGAAGTAGAGTCACAGATGTAGAAAACAAACTTATGGTTACCAAGGGGGAAATGGGGAGGAGGGATAAATTGGGAGATTGGGATTGACATATAACACTACTATATATAAAATAGATAACTAATAAGAACGTACTGTATAGCACAAGGAACTCTACTGAAAACTTATATGGGAATAAACTTACATGGGAATAGAATCTAAAAAAGAGTGGATATATGTACATGTATAACTCAGTCACTTTACTGTACAGCAGAAACTAACACAACATTGTAAATCTACTATACTGCAATAAAAATTAATTTTAAAAAGTCTTAAAATTTTTTAACTCACAATATCTTACCATTTTAACAGACATTTTTACCATATTAATAATTTTTAAATGTAAAATCCAGTGATATTAAATACATTTACATTGTTCAACCAGTACCACCATCCATCTCTAGAACTCTTTTCATCTTGAAAAGCTGAAAATTTGTATCATTGAAGAGTAACTCCTCATTCCCATGTCCCTCCAGCCCCTGACCACTACTATTCTACTCTCTTTCTATGAGTCTGACAGCCCATACAAGTGGAATCATGCAATATTGGTCATTTTGTGACTTATTTCATTTAGCATAATGTACTCAAGTTTCATCTATGTTGTAGCAAGTGTTAGAATTTCTTTCCTTTTTTTTCTTGAATTTTTGAATTTTATTTTATTTTTTTATATAGCAGGTTCCTGAAATGTTTTATTATTCAACCTTTTTAGGGTTGAATAATATTTCAGTGTATGTGTGTACCACATTTTGTCTATCTCTTCATCTGTTGATGGATATTTGGGTTGCTTCCACCTTTTGGTGGAACCATGGATATATAAATACCTCAATATTTTGGGTATATACTGAAATTCTTTCAAATTTTTTGAGTATATAATTAGAGGTGGAATTGCTGGATCACATGGCATTTCTATTTTAAAATTTTTGAGAAATATTTATACTGGTTAATTTGAATAACTATGCTCTAGACTACCTTGAGATTGGGATTGACATATACACACTACTATATATAAAATATTTAGATAACTAATAAGAACTTACTGTATAGCACAGGGAACTCTACTCAATACTCTGTGATGACCTATATGGGAAAAGAATCTAAAAAGGAGTGGCTATATGTATATGTATAACTGATTCACTTTGCTGTACAGCAGAAACTAACACAACATTGTAAATCAGCAGTACTCCAATAAAAATTAATTTTAAATAAATAAAATAAGCCATTGATCATAACTTACTTGATTGTTGCCCATATTTTGCCCTAATGGATAATGCTGCTATATAAACACTCCACATCCCCAAAGTCCAAAGCCCCTAAACTTCATTTCTAGCCTGGCTATCTTTAAGTGAGAACTCAAAAAAGGAATTATCAGGTAAAAGGAATATGAACATTTTAATGGCCTTGATTTGTAATGTTTTATTGCTTTCTAACATGATTATGTGAAAATACATCCCTACCTCACTCAAATGGAATTTTATTTAATTTTGTTTAATCTTTTATTCCAAACAGTGTAACATATGACTAACTATACATTATTTTAAATTGGGATAGCCCTCACTTTTGATATCCAAATAACCTACAATTTGAACTTCCAAGCTCTGATTAGTTTTATCTTGTGTATGGACAAAAATAACAAAAATCATTTATTTTCTAAACCTAACTGACAGTAAGCTGCAACATTTAACAAACCTCACTGAAGATTTGAAAGCAGGAAAGGAAAATCTTTAAATTGACTACAGATATTTACTGTTCTTAATACCCACTGACTATGCTGTATCATAGCCATCCCATACTGTCTCCTTCCTCACCTGAATTATACCATTTTGCTTATGCTTACTCTCCTTTCCCATCTTCTATAGGTGATCATGTCCATGTTCCTCAAGTTCAAAGCCCTAAATCTCATTTCCAGTCTGACTAATAAACTCCCAAAGTACATTAAGATCACATCAGTTTCTCAGGGATGCACACATGAAGATAGCTGTACATAACTAATCAGAATACTTAACATCTAATTTTGAAGCATCTGCATTTAGACTTCCAAAGTTAAGGTTCTTCCCAAAGAGAATGAGTATCACCCTAGTGATCTCTTCAGAAGAAAGAGCCTACACCATATACAAACTCCATCTTGCATCCTCCTTCAATCCACAATATACAAATAGCTGTCAGGATTTCACATTCCACAAACCGAGGATAGAGAAATACTGAGACCCTGTCCCAGAACTCTGGTCTCATGATACTTAGTGAAAGTCCAAGAGTAGAAGTGAAATAGCTAACACTTATATAGAGCTTACTATTGCCAGCACTGTTGTGTGTGTGTGTGTTTGCATGTGTATAACTCACAAACATCCATTAAGCAGGTACTATTATTTTTATTTTATAAATGGATAAACTGAATCAAAGAAAGATAAATTGACTTGCTCAAGACCACCCAGATGGAAAGCAGCAGTAGTCTGTTTCCAAAGTCCCCACTGTTTTTTCTTAATTGGGGTATAGTTGTTTTACAATGTTGTGTTAGTTTCTACCGCATAGTGAAGTGGAGTTCCCTGTGCTATACAGCAGGTTTTCATTAGTTATCTATTTTATACATATTAGTGTATATATAGCCAGGGCATGGAAGTAACCTGAATGTCCATCAATAGACGAATGAATAAAGAAGATGTGGTACATATATACAATGGAATATTACTCAGCCATAAAAAGGAACTAAATTGGGTCATTTGTAGAGACGTGGATGGACCTAGAGACTGTCATACAGAGTGAAGTAAGCCAAAATCCCCACTCTTAACTCTCAGAAGGCACACATTCAGGAAATATAACTTCTCACTGCCATGGTTGCCTTTGAGTTTTGATGCAGCTGAAGAGGCCTCACAGTCACTGTGTCTATCACAGCACAGAGGTAAGAGGCAGAGTCTTCTGTGTGGAGCTCCTTTGGAAGGAGGTAGCTTCAGAGAAGCTTCAGAAAGAGGTATGCATCAGAGCAACTAAGGAATAAAGAAAAATGACCTCTACTCTCCAAACCATCCAGAACATTGTAAGAGAGAAACATGGGTACTCTGCCATTGTATTGCTGGTACCAGGACAGCCCATTGAACCCAGATGTCTGGTAGGTGCATTTGACCTGGACAGAAGCTCCTTCCATAGCCATCAACTCAGCAGGCTGCTCAACGTCTTGTCCCACAGTGCCTATGAGAAGATACATGACCGTTAGCAGGGCAGCACTCCTGGAAACCACATCATTATTAAAGAGGACAGTTTCCATGTGGTCACAAAAAACTGCCATTGATGAAGGAGTTCCTCAGATAGAAATAAATGGAGGTAGAAAGACGAGGACAAGGATGAGGATGGGGACAAGGACAATCAGCACCACTAATATGTATGAGGACTCTTTCGTTGCAAACGTTAGAAGTTGCAATCATTTATCTGGAAGAAAATTATTTTGAAAGTTTCTGGCAATGTTTGCTAATAACTTGAAACTTACTTCCCGCTGTCAGGGAAGCAAAAAGAAGGAAAAATTCCCAAATCTGCTGCAAGACAGCACAAGCCAAGTACTGCATCCTAGTACCTGAGCCACTGGAGCCAAAAGAAGGTGGACTCCCTCCCTGTGGCTGAGGGAGGAAAGCTCAATCTGGATGCAAAACCCAGAAGAAATCGCAGGGGGAGGAGCTCCTTTCTTGAGGGGGTGACTTTAAGCTTCCAGGGGAGCAGCTATAGGTTCCCTTACAGGAGTGTCTTCACGTGAATATTTTCTACTGATGAATCCACAGATATTAAGCCATGTGCTTTTGTGAATATTAAACAATAGAATTATATATAAAGAACAGAGATGTCAAATGGGAAGAAAGGTAAAGGCAGAAGTGGTCAATTTGACAATACTAAGAGTTTGTCTTTTTCAAAGCAAGAGAAAATAGAAGTGCAATTAGAAGTAGGTTATGTACATAGTGTGTGTGTGTGTGTGTGTGTGTGTGTGTGTGTGTGTATGTGGCGATGCTGGTGGTATTTGTGACAATACAGAAGAGATGGAAAAGTTTTTTACTATCTAAATTTATCTCCCAGCAGGCAATCAGATATTTTTAAAAGATCTAAAGAAATACAATATATCTGTCTGTACATATGTATGAATATAGAGGAAGAAATGGAAAAACAAAGGAAACTATTCACTTTAGCTACATCAGGAGGTTGGAATTAAAAGGAAATGGTGAGAATATTAACTTTTTCTTATACACCTCTGTTTTGTTTGACTTGTAATACTTTATGTAATAAAGTGAGAACTTGAAAGAAAGAAATCAAGAGAGAAAGGATAAAAAGAAGAAGACTAGAAGGGGAAGGAAGGAAGGAAAGAGGGAAGGAGGGAAGGAGGGCGGGAGGGAGGGAGGGAGGGGAAAAATCTATATTTCAAACTATTTCACAATTGTCACAAAAGGAAATAACCTCTTCTGACACATAGTTTTCCCAAGTTAATGTACCCCAAGTTAATATAAACATAATATAGCATCTTTGCTAAAGGAATATAAATATATCTCTCATGAACCCTCTGGGTTTATTATTTCTATTTGTTCCATGTAGCACACACAGTACGTGGTTTTCTTTGGCTTTTTTGGTTTTTTTAATACTTTTTAAACATCTTTAATGGAGTGCAGTTGTTTTACAATTGTGTGTTAGTTTCTGCTTTATAACAAAGTGAATCAGCTATGCATATACATATGCTCCCATATCTCTTCCCTCTTGCATCCCCCTCGCTCCCACCCTCCCTATCCCACCCCCCTAGGTGGTCACAAAGCACCGAGCTGATCTCCCTGTGCTATGTGGCTGCTTCCCACTAGCTATCTATTTTACATTTGGTAGTGTATATATGTCAATGCTACTCTCTCACTTCATCCCAGCTTACCCTTCCCCCTCCCCGTGTCCTCAAGCCCATTCTCTATATCTGCATCTTTATTCCTGTCCTGCCCCTAGGTTCATCAAAACCATTATTTTTTAGATTCCATATATATGTGTTAGCACACGGTATTTGTTTTTCACTTTCTGACTGACTTCACTGTATAACAGACTATAGGTCCATCCACCACACTACAAATAATTCAATATCATTTCTCTTTATGGTTGAGCAATATTCCATTGCATATATGTGCCACATCTTCTTTATCCATTCATCTGTCAATGGAAACTTAGGTTGCTTTCATGTGCTGGCTATTGTAAATAGTGCTGCAGTGAACACTGTGGTACATGTCTCTTTTTGAATTATGGTTTTCTCAGGGTATATGCCCAGTAGTGGTACTGCTGGGTCATATGGTAGTTCTATTTTTAGTTTTTTAAGGAACCTCATACTGTTCTCCATAGTGGTTGGATCAATTTACATTCCCACCAACAGTACAAGAGGCTTCCCTTTTCTCAACACCCGCTCCAGCATTTACTGTTTGTAGACTTTTTGATGATGGCCATTCTGACTGGTGTGAGGTGATACCTCACTGTGGTTTTGATTTGCATTTCTCTGATGATAAGTGATGTTGAGCATCCTTTCATGTGTTTGTTGGCAATCTGTATATCTTCTTTGGAGAAATGTCTATTTAGGTCTTCTGCCCATTTTTAGATTGGGTTGTTTGTTTTTTTGATATTGAGCTGCATGAGCTGCTTGTATACTTTGGAGATTAATCCTTTGTCAGTTGCTTCATTTGCAAATATTTTCTCCCATTCTGAGGGTTGTCTTTTTGTCTTGTTTATGGTTTCCTTTGCTGTGCAAAAGCTTTTAAGTTTCATTAGGTCCCATTTGTTTATTTTTGTTTTTCTTTCCATTTCTTTGGAAGGTGGGTCAAAAAGGATCTTTCTGTGAATTATGTCATAGAGTATTCTGCTTATGTTTTCCTCTAAGAGTTTTATAGTGTCTGGCCTTACATTTAGATCTTTAATCCATTTTGAGTTTATTTTTGTGTATGGTGTTAGGAAGTGTTCTAATTTCATTCTTTTCCATGTAGCTGTCCAGTTTTCCCAGCACCACTTATTGAAGGGGCTGTCTTTGCTCCATTGTATATTATTGTCTCCTTTACCAAAGATAAGGTGACCATATGTGCGTTGGTTTATATCTGGGCTTTCTATCCTCTTTCATTGATCTATATTTCTGTTTTTGTGCCAGTACCATACTGTCTTGATTACTGTAGCTTTGTAGTATAGTCTGAAGTCAGGGAGCCTGATTCCTCCAGCTCCATTTTTCTTTCTCAAGATTGCTTTGGCTATTCGGGATCTTTTGTGTTTCCATACAAACTGTGAAATTTTATGTTCTAGTTCTATGAAAAACGCCACTGGTAGTTTGATAGGAATTGCAATGAATCTGTAGATTGCTTTGGGTAGTAGAGTCATTTTCACAATATTGATTCTTCCAATCTAAGAACATGGTATATGTCTCCAACTGTTTGTATAATCTTTAATTTCTTTCCTCAGGGCCATAGTTTTCTGCATACAGGTATTTTGTGTCCTTAGGTAGGTTTATTCCTAGGTATTTTATTCTTTTTGTTGCAGTGGTAAATGGGAGTGTTTCCTTAATTTCTCTTTCAGATTTCTCTTCATTATTGTATAGGAATGCAAGAGATTTCTGTGCATTAATTTTGTTTCCTGCTACTTTACCATATTCATTGATTAGCTGTAGTAGTTTTTTGCTAGCAACTTTAGGATTCTCTATGTATAGTACCATGTCATCTGCAAACAGTGACAGCTTTACTTCTTCTTTTCTGAATTGGATTCCTTTTATTTCTTTTCCTTTTCTGATTGCCATGGCTAAAACTTCCAAAACTATGTTGAATAATAGTGGTGAGAGTGGGCAACCTTGTCTTGTTCCTGATCTTAGTGGAAATGGTTTCAGTTTTTCACCATTGAGAATGATGTTGGCTGTGGGTTTGTCACATATGGTCTTTATTATGTTGAGGTAGGTTCCCTCTACACCTACTTTCCGGAGAATTTTTATCATAAATTGGTATTGAATTTTGTCAAAAGCTTTTTCTGCATCTATTGAGATTATCATATGGTTTTTATCCTTCAGTTTGTTAGTATGGTGTACCATATTGATTCTTTTGTGTATATTGAAGAATCCTTGCATTCCTGCGATAAACCCTGCTTGATCATGGTGCACGATCTTTTTAATGTGTTGTTGGATTCTGTTTGCTGGTATTTTGTTGAGGATTTTTGCATCTATGTTCATCAGTGATATTGGCCTGTAGTTTTCTTTTTTTTTTTTTTTTTTTTTTG
>RJWK010020372.1:0-16678 GCA_004363435.1 Platanista minor | reverse complement strand
AATTCGCCTGTGAAGCCATCTGGTCCTGGGCTTTTGTTTGTTGGAAGATTATTTTCTTATATATAAATTTATTTATTTATTTGTTTGTTTTTTGGCTGTGTTGGGTCTTCTTTGCTGTGTTTGGGCTTTCCCTTGTTGCAGCGAGTGGGGGCTACTCTTCATTGCAGTGCTAGGGCTTCTCATTGTCGTGGCTTCTCTTGTTGCAGAGCACGGGCTTTAGGCACATGGGCTTCAGTAGTTGTGGCACACGGGTTCTAGACCGCAGGCTCAGTAGTTGTGGTGCATGGGTTTAGTTGCTCTGCAGCATGTGGGATCTTCCCGGGCCAGGGATCGAACCCATGTCCCCTGAATTGGCAGGCAGAGTCTTAACCACTGTGCCACCAGGGAAGCCCTTGTTGGAAGATTTTTAATCATAGTTTCAATTTCAATGCTTGTGATTGGTCTGTTCATATTCTCTAGTTCTTCCTGGTTCAATCTTGGAAGGTTGTGCTTTTCTAAGAATTTTTCTATTTCTTCCAGTTTGTCCGTTTTATTGGCATATGGTTGCTTGTAGTAATCTCTCATGACCCTTTGTATTTCTTCAGTGCCAGTTGTTACTTCTTCTGTTTCATTTCTAATTCTGTTGATCTGAGTCTTCTTCCTTTTTTTCTTGTGGAGTCTGGCTAATGCTTTATCAATTTTGTTTATCTTCTCAAAGAACAAGCTTTTAGCTTTATTGGTCTTTGCTATCATTTCCTTCATTTTTTTTTTATTTATTTCTGATCTGATCTTTATGATTTCTTTCCTTCTGCTAATTTTGGAGGGTTTTTTTGTTCTTCTATCTCTAATTGCTTTAGGTGTAACGTTAGGTTGTTTGAGATTTTTCTTGTTTCTTGAGGTAGGATTGTATTGCTATAAATTTCCCTATTAGAACTGCTTTTGCTGCATCCCATAGGTTTTGGGTCATCATGTTTTCATTGTCATATGTTTCTAGGTATTTTTTAATTTCCTCTTTGATTTCTTCAGTCATCTCTTGGTTATTTAGTAGCATATTGTTTAGCCTCCATGTGTTTGTATTTTTTACAGATTTTTTCTTATAATTGATGTCTAGTCTCATTGTGGTTGGAAAAGATTCTTGATACGATTTCAATTTTCTTAAATTTACCAAGGCTTGATCTGTGACCCAAGATATGACCTATCCTGGAGAATGTTCCATGAGCACTTGAGAAGAAAGTGTATTCTGTTGTTTTTGGATGGAATGTCCTATTAATATCAATTAAGTCTCTCTTGTCTATGTGTCATTTAATGCTTGTGTTTCCTTAGTTATTTTCATTTTGGATGATCTGTCCATTGGTGAAAGTGGGGTGTTAAAGTCCCCTACTATGATTGTGTTACTGTCAATTTCACCTTTTATGGCTGTTAGCATTTGCCTTATGTATTGAGGTGCTCCTATGTTGGGTGCATAAATATTTACAATTGTTAAATCTTCTTCTTTGATTGATCCCTTGATCATTATGTAGTGTCCTCTTGTAATAGTCTTTATTTTAAAGACTGCTTTGTCTGATATGGGAATTGCTACTCCAGCTTTTGTTTTTTTCCTTCTGTATGGAAAATCTTTTTCCATCCCCTCACTTTCAGTCTGTATGTGTCCCTAGGTCTGAAGTGGGTCTCTTGTAGACAGCATATATACATGTCTTGTTTTTGTATCCATTCAGCCAGTCTATGTTTTGGTTGGAGCATTTAATCCATTTATATTTAAGATAGTTATTGATATTGATATGTAAGTTCCTATTACCATTTTCTTAATTATTTGGGGTTTGATTTTGTAGTATTTTTCCTTCCCTTGTGTTTCCTGCCTAGAGAAGTTCCTTTAGCATTTGCTGTAAAGCTGGTTTGGTGGTGCTGAATTCTCTTAGCTTTTGCTTGTCTGTATAGGTTTTAATTTCTCTGTCGAATCTGAACGAGATCCTTGCTGGATAGAGTAATCTTGGTTGTAGGTTTTTCCCTTTCATCACTTTAAATATGTCCTGCCACACCCTTTTGGCTTGCAGAGTTCCTGCTGAAAGATCAGCTGTTAACCTTATGGGGATTCCCTTGTATGTTAGTTGTTGTTTTTCCCTTGCTGCTTTTAATATTTTTCTTTGTAGTTAATTTTTGATAGTTTGATTAATATGTGTCTTGGCGTGTTTCTCCTTGGATTTATCCTGTATGGGACTCTCTGTGCTTCCTTGACTTGATTGACTATTTCCTTTCCCATATTAGGGAAGTTTTCAACTATAATCTCTTCAAATATTTTCTCAGACCCTTTCTTTTTCTCTTCTTCTTCTGGGAGCCCTATAATTCGAATGTTGGTGCATTAAATGTTGTCCCAGAGGTCTCTGAGACTGTCCTCAATTCTTTTCATTCTTTTTTCTTTATTCTGCTCTGTGGTAGTTATTTCCACTATTTTATCTTCCAGGTCACTTATCCGTTCTTCTGCCTCAGTTATTCTGCTATTGATTCCTTCTAGAAAATTTTTAATTTCATTTATTGTGTTGTTCTTCTTTGTTTGTTTGCTCTTTAGTTCTTCTAGGTCCTTGTTAATCGTTTCTTGTATTTTCCCCATTCTATATCCAAGATTTTGGATCATCTTTACTATCATTACTCTGAATTCTTCTTCAGGTAGACTGCCTATTTCCTCATCATTTGTTTGGTCTGGTGAGTTTTTACCTTGCTCCTTCATCTGCTGCATATTTCTCTGTCTTCTCATTTTGTTTAACTTACTGTGTTTGGGGTCTCCTTTTTGCAGGCTGCAGATTCATATTTCCCGTTGTTTTTGGTGTTTCCCCCAGTGGGTGAGGTAGGTTCAGTGGCTTGTGTAGGCTTCCTGGTGGAGGGGACTGGTGCATGTGTTCTGGTGGGTGGGACTGGATCTTGTCTTTCTGGTGGGCAGGACCGCATCTGGTGGTGTGTTTTGGGGTGTCTGTGAACTTAGTATGATATATGATTTTAGGCAGCCTGTCTGCTAATGGGTAGGGTTGTGATCCTGTCTTGCTAGTTGTTTGGCATGGGCCATCCAGCACTGGAGCTTGCTGGTCACTGGATGGAGCTGGGTCTTAGTGTTGAGATGGAGATCTCTGGGAGAGCTCTCACTGATCGATATTATGTGGGGCTGAGGGGTCTCTGGTGGTCCACTGGAGAGCCTGGATTCAGCTCTCCCACCTTGGAAGCTCAGTCCTGACACCCGGCCAGAGCACAAAGACCCTGCCAGCCACATGGCTCAGAACAAAAGGAAGGAAAAAAAAAGAAGAAAAAGATAAAATAAAATAAAATAATTTTTTAAATAATAAAATTTTAAAATAGAGAACAACCATACCAATAAACGAATCGACCAATGATAACATGCACTAAAAACTAGACTGAGATAAACATAAAAATGAGAACAAATCATTCACAGACAGCAAACCCCAAATCTACAGTTGCTCCCAAAGTCCACCACCTCAGTTTTGGGAACATTCATTGTCTATTAAGGTATTCCACAGATGCAGGGTTCATCAAGTTGATTGTGGGGATTTAACCCACTGTTCCTGAGGTGTGTGGAGAGTGATCTGTGCTTGCACACAGGATTCTTGGTGGCTGCAGCAGCAGTGTTAGCGTTTCATGCCTGTCTCTGTGGTCTGAGCTGATAGCCATGGCTCACGCCTGTCCCTGGAGCTCGCTTACGTAGTGCTCTGCCTTCTGTGGGCACACTGGGAAGGAATCCTCTCTCCCCATGCACCCTGAAACAATGGCCTCTTGCCTCTTAGGCAAGTCCAGACTTTTTCCCGGACTCCCTCCTGGCTAGCTGTGGCACACTAGCCCCCTTCACGCTGTGTTCACACAGCCAACCCCAGTCCTCTCCCTGGGATCTAACCTCCAAAGCCTGAGCCTCAGCTCCCAGCTCCCACCAGCCCCAGTAAGCAGACAAGCCTCTCAGACTGGTGAGTGCTGGTTGGCGCTGATCCTCTGTGTGGGAATCTCTCCGCTTTACCCTCTGCACCCCTGTTGCTGCACTCTCCTTCATGGTTCTTAAGCTTCCCCCTGCCCACCCCTCATCCCTGCCAGTGAAGGGGCTTCCTAGTGTGTGGAAACTTTTCCTCCTCCACAGCTCCCTCCCAGAGGTGCAGGTCTCATCCCTATTCTTTTGTCTCTGTTTCTTCTTTTGCCCTACCCAGGTACATGGGGATTTTCTTGCCTTTCGGGGAGTCTGAGGTCTTCTGCCAGTGTTCAGTAGTTGTTCCACATGTAGATGTATTTTTGATGTATTTGTGGGGAGGAAGGTGATCTCCACGTCTTATTACTCCACCATCTTGGAGGTCCCCTCCAGTACTTGGTTTTAATAAAGATAATACTGTCACCTTATGGCCAGATTTAGCACTGCAACTTTAAACACGCACACACGCAGGCACGCACGCACGTGCATGTGCACTGACACCCCAAACACTAAACAACTTCTTCCTTAGTAATTTACAATTAAAAGGGAATCTTAGAAATCATCCAAGCTTTGTCCAGCTCTATTGTTTTACCACGGAGGCTCCAGAAGCTTATATCACACTCCAGGATTCATTTCTTCATTTATAGCCAGTTCTCCAATATTACTCAGATTAACATTAACCTTTGTAAAATAAATAAATGAATACCCAAAGCTACTTACACTGACATATGCTGCCTAGACCTGCACATGCATGTGAGAATCAATTTGATACCAAATCATCTCCCAAAAACTTTAAATTTAAGGTTCATATTTGAAAGCACAGCTTTTTTCTGCCCACAGCATTTATATGTGTGGCAGTTTCTCTTATTCATTCATTCAAAACTATTTATTGAGAACTTACTATATGTCAGGCAGTGTGCTTGTGCTGGGGATTCCTTAGTGAGCAAAATCCCCTCCTCTCGTGGAACCTACATTCTAATGAAGGGAGACAAACAACAAACAAGTAAAAGAGTAAATATAGTTTGTCAAATGATGCTAAGTGCTACTGAGAAAAATAAAACAAGAGAGAGGGAGAGTGATGGCCAAGAGACCCTCAATGATTAGGTGACATATGTACAGAAACCAGAAGAAATGATGGAGGATCCCTGATGGATATCTGGGGAGAGAAAGTGATCAACTGAGAGCTCATAACACCTCTAAGCAATTGGAAATCATCCAAAAGTGTACTGACAAGGTATTCCCCACAGCCCCCTTTCCAGAGATCTACTAGAAACATTTCCTGCTCTCTCTCTCCAAACAAAATAATGAGGAATTGGGGCAGGAAGATCTCAATAGGGAGTTACTTCAGAGTAGTAAATTCCCCTGAGGTTAGAATTTTTATGCAAATCTTTTGACAGTGTTTTGTTTTTCCCCTTTTATTCAGAGTGAGAGAGGCAACGGCTGATGAAAACTAATGGAAAATATGACTCGAGAGATGTAGAAGTCACACTCATCAAAGAGCCCTGAAAGGCAGGTGCTCCCAAAGGTTCTAAATATTTATTTGCCAGGCAACACTCCTGAAAGAATCCTAAAGACTTCCAAAACAGATATGGGAGCCTTTTACAATAGGCTAATCTCTGAAGGACATCTCTCTATGTGCTAGACCATTCCACTCAAGGACCGCAAGGCTCCTCCACGATTTTGCAGCTCTGTACATGTGAGTCTACGAGGATGGGAAAGCAATCCTGAAACCAACTCCATTCAGAATAAGGCCACAAACTAACTTTGGAAACTTAAGATTTTCTGTTATTTTTCCCCAAATGTTAA
Organism: Platanista minor; assembly: GCA_004363435.1. Taxonomy (NCBI): domain Eukaryota; kingdom Metazoa; phylum Chordata; class Mammalia; order Artiodactyla; family Platanistidae; genus Platanista; species Platanista minor. The sequence goes on along the minus strand of RJWK010020372.1, from coordinate 10,941 downwards.
TCACTCTGTTTTCCCTATTTTCTTCCTCAACTCTTTCTTAAACTGCTAGAATTAAGTTCCTTCTTTCCAAACTTAGGGAATTTCTTTTCGGGTTGAGAAAGCGGTTCAAAAGAAAATGCTATTTTATTTTCATTTCTTTCACTCTCTCTCTCTCTCTCTCTCTCTCTCTCTCTCTCTCTCTCTGTGGCAGTCATAAACAGCAGAGTTGGGCAGTGATAAAGTCATAGAGGTTTTGAAGAAAATTCTTTCGTAATTGTGCAAGCAAGCTCATTGTTTTTAAACTTTTCTTGTGAAAAGAGATAAAATATGTCTAGGCCATCCCAAACTCTATCCATTTGCCCTATTCTGCCTTAGCTCTACCAGGATGTTTAGTTACCGAATAAAACAGTTTTGGGGTGGGTCCTTTGATCCTAGTGTGTCTAACACAACACTGGACCAGTCTTCATTCCTCTTCTTCAGGATTTTACAACTGTTCCCAATGGCTCAGATCCCAAACTTCACTGTAGAAATCCAAAGTTTGAAATAGCTGGATGGAGGGCTGCTCTCCTCTGAGCCTCTCTAAATGGGAAGGTTACTGCAAGAGATGTACTCACAACAAACTGGCCTGATTTGGGGGAGGGGGGAGTGGAATGGAGGGATGGGAGGGCACTGAAAGCAGCCCATCCCATGATCCCATGGCTCTGTAGAGTTCTCTAGAAGGTGTTTTTGCTCTCCTCTCTCCCCAGTCCTTATCTTCTCAATGCCACTCTTTCATCCCATCCACACTGCCTTTCCCTAGAGTTTCCAGGATAATTGATTTTTAAGCATGCATTACTTATTCTCTAATGTTACTGGGCCCTTATTTTCAGATACTTTTTATACTATTTTAACACTTTGCTATTTTTATGTGCTTTTATATTTAATTTCTGACCATTTTACCACATGATTTTAGCAACATCAAATAGCCTAAAACTTGGGAAAGTTTTATATAGTTTGGTTTTCTAATTAGCCAGGGTAGATATACTAAAATTGTTTTTAATTTTTTGAAATTCTTTAAGTCTGCCCTTTACTTTAAATATCCTGAGTTTCCACAGCTGGAAAACAGAAGCAGACCTAAAACAAAATGACACGTAAAGCTACCAGAAGAGGGAACGGGGAGGGGTGGGGCAGGGAAGGGGGCCAGACTGCTCTCTCTCATCAAGAGACCTAATCCTTCATCAAACACATTCCATTTCTCCAAAAGTCCGCCTTCTGGGAATCTACTCTGCCCATCTCTCTGCACCACAGATTGCCCTCCTATGCAACCCCTGAACACCACATCCCAAGTCAAAACCACCAGCCTCTCCCATCCTTTACCAAATTTTCCTGGAAAATTTACCTGCCCTCAAGTCCACCAGCTGTAACACACCTCGGTTTCCTTGCCCTACTGGGCAGGACACCTAGAACCTAGAGGTACAAGGAGCTTTCTTCCAACAGGGTACCTGGGAGAAGTGGAACCAGATTTACGCACAAAAAATGGGAAAAATCAGACTGGAAAAGCAGATAAATTAGGGAGAATTTTTTTCACTATACATAAATATGCATTATGGAAAACCTCCAAATAAGTCCCCCAGTGGTACAGTTCAAACTGATTTGATATACAATTGATTTTCATAAAACATTTCAGGAATATATCTTTTGCCTAAGTGGAAGCACACTGATATTACCTGTATGTATTGACCAAAAAAAACTTACTTTGGCTCATTATTAGCATTTTAAACATAATCTTAATCTAACTCTCTCTATCTCTTCACTATATTCTAGCCAAAGAAATAAGAACCAGTCTTCCCATTCATTTTCAAATAAATCAAGGTGTCTCCCTGAAACTCAGGCAGTAAAAACCTGCTATTTCTTCTTTCTCTGTGGGCAGAAGGCCATGCTTAATATTTTCTATGGATCCTGAAGAACCAGGTTTATTAAGTATTATCATTACTATTAATATATGAATTAAGTTATTTTAGAAAATAACCAAGATAAAATCTCTTGGTGAATTTTCGGATGGAGAATTAGTGTTTAAACCTCCTAATACTTATAATTTATCATTAATCTGCTACTATTTTAATTACTTCCTGAAAGTAGACATTTAAGTAACAAAGTTACTTTATTGCTAAATGACAGATGAAAGCAGCACCCCCCTAGTGGGGGAAAAAAATCTTTTTCAAATAGCATATTCAACAAAAGGAGTGAAACAAGCACATTTCATCCCTCTATATTTTCTTATCATGTGGATTAGGTACTTCAGTTTCTTTCAAGATCTTTAGAGAGAGTTACTGTATCATAGACTGCAGTATACAGTAGACCCTTGAACAATACAGGTTTGAACTATACAGATCCACTTATAACTGGATTTTTTTTTTCAGTATACTACCTGTATTTTCAAATTACAGAGATTTAAATTAATTAAGGGGGGAAAGTTTGTGTTCCATTAGAGATCACAATATGTGGAATCAAAAGGTCCAGGGTGTGAGTCCTGATTCGATCCAAAGTGTTTCAGCTTCCTGCCCCTTGGTAACACATTTGTCAATTCCTTTGTGGGGTTTTTTAATTGAAGCATAGCTAATTTACAGTGTTCTGTTAATTTCTGCTGTACAGAAAAGTGATTCAGTTATACATATATATACATTATCCTTTATATTCTTTTACATTATGGTTTATCACATGATATTAATCGATTCCTTTGTTTTTGAGACAGAGATAGCAATACTCAAGTTTTTGACTGCCCAGGAGTTGGTGCCCCTAACACTCATGTAGTTCAAGAGTCAATTATATATCAAGATCTAGATCTAGATCTAGATATGGATATAATTTTATATAGGTACAAAGATTAAGTCCTGCATTAATTAAAACTTTTATAGTAAACAATAAAAATTTCTCTGAAACATCTTACAAAAAAAGCAATCCCAAACCAATGAACCACATAAACCAACCAATAAATCTAAATGATACCCTGGAGCCATAAAAAACAAAAGATCCTTGGAGTTTGTTGTAATGAAACTAGACCCATGATGCATAAGAATGAAGTGGTCCCTTGCCAGCCAGGTGGGCCCACGAGTTGGAGAAAGAAACACTGTGTCATATCCGTAGGATTTGGCAGCAATCATTCCATCAGCCATTCAGTTATTCAGGAAATAATTATCACTTTTACTGTGCTAAAAGGGATGACTAATGGAGGAGACATTAGACAACGACAACATAATGTGATGCATGCTCTGAAAAGTGTAAACATGGTCCTCAGGAATCAGGAAAGTCTTTTTGAAGATGAGGACCTCCAAACACAGTCCTGAAGGAAAAGTGGGCATTAACTAGGTGAAGGGAGCAGAGAAGGCAGTGTGTGCACATGGTCCAAGCTGCAGCATTGAACTGTGAGAGCACTGAGGAAGTCTGTGCATCGGAACATTAAGAAGGAATCACAGTGAGTATGATGCAGTGGCAAATAAGGGCCAGAAAAATGAATATTGTTGCATGCTATGGTGAGGAGATGGGATTTCAGCTGAGGTCAAAGAGGGGACATGGCAATGACGGTAAGTGGAGGAGAAAACAGATGTAGTCATTCTGGGGTATGCATTCCACACTGCTCTGTCTCAACCTTAGCCCCTCTTTGGTAAACACCCTTTTTGATTGGAGTTAATGGTACTTTCCTATCATTCACACATTCCCGTGTTCCCTGATCTGTCAAATTCTGCTTCTCAGTATCTCTCAGTAGATAAGAGTTTCCATCCATCTAGGACACTAACCAGCCTGTGGGTGATTTCTCTTATCAAGTAAACCAAAATGATTAATGACAATACCACCTCTTCTTTTAGAAAAAGAAAAATGTAATAGTATTCAGTTTATCTCATAACTCTCAGGCATTAATCATCAGGCAAAAGCATTCTCTCACCACCTCCTTGTGTTGTATTCCCCTTGTCTGACTTCATCATTCATCTTAGCAGACTACAGAAGGACATGGGGAAGACCAAAAACACATCCCTGGACACTGTAGTGACAGATTTCGTTTCCCTGGGCTTATCTCACCACCCGAGTCTGAGGACACTTCTCTTCCTGGTCTTCATCATCTACATTCTGACTCAGCTGGGGAACCTGATCATTTTGTTCACCATGTGGGCTTACCCAAAGCTCCACGCTCGCCCCATGTACATGCTTCTGGGCGTGCTCTCATTCCTGGACATGTGGCTCTCCTCAGTTATCGTTCCCTGGCTAATATTGGACTTTACTCCCGCCAGCAAGAGAATCCCATTTGGTGGCTGTGTGGCTCAACTGTATTTATTTCATTTCCTGGGCAACACTCAGTGCTTCCTCTACACCTTGATGGCCTACGACAGGTACCTGGCAATATGCCAGCCCCTGGGCTACCCCGTAATCATGAATGGGAGGTTATGCACCACCCTTGTGGCTGGAGCTTGGGTGGCCAGCTCCATTCATGGGTCCACCCAGGTCACCCTCACCTTCCACCTGCCCTACTGTGGGCCCAACCTACTGTGGGTGGATTACTTTACCTGTGACATCCCTGCAGTATTGAGACTGACCTGTGCTGACACAACTGTCAATGAGCTTGTGACCTTTGTGGACATTGGGGTAGTGGCTGCCAGTTGCTTCGTGTTAATTCTGTTCGCTTATGCCAACACAGTCCATGCCATCCTGCAGATATGCACTTCTGATGGGCGGTGCCGAGCCTTCTCCACCTGTGGCTCCCACCTAACTGTGGTCACAATCTACTATGTCCCCTATATTTTCATCTACCTTCGGGTTGGCTCCAAGAGTCTCCTGGATGGGGCAGTGGCTGTGTTTTACACTGTTGTCACTCCATTACTGAACCCCCTCATCTATACACTGAGGAACCAGGAAGTGAAGTCTGCTCTGAAGAGAACAGCAGGAGGTAGAGGGTCTGGGAGTAAAAATAAGTCACTATAGGCTCAGGAACTACCTACATCACCATTGCTAGCACTCTTTTCAGCTATTGCTGCCTGTGACAAATGCTCAAAAACAGATTTGGTTTAAGCTGAATTGAGTGTAATTCTATGAGGAAGAAGCTTCTAGTGCTATATTTAACCTCAATAAATCATCCATCACTGTTTTACACTTTTCTGGGAGAAAGCACATTCTACACAAAGGCTGAACATGAGAAATAAATGCTCTGTGTAGGAGGGATGATTACTCAAGGCAAATTTGAGAAAACCCAGCCTAATGCTGCCCATCACCCTTCATCCACTTGCTTCACTCCTAATTTCCCCAGGCTCTAGGCATTCAGGATTGTTTTGCTCATGTCAAGGCAAATCCATCCGCCCAAGCACTTGGTGCGATCTTTGTGTGGATTGTCTGCTTCCTCGCTGCCCCTCTCCCCCCATGCAGTAATTCACCAAATTCCGTTCACTCGACTTCAGGAATATCTCTCTGGTTTCCTAAGTGGTCTCCTTGTCATCCCCATCCTCATCTGTACTTCTACTAGAGTTTTCTTTCTGAAACGTAGAACTTAATATGTCATTTCTCTCCTTATAAATAGTCACTGGCTCTCTACCGCATATAGATAAAGCCAGAGCTTTTAGCTTGGAATTTAAAGTCCTCCACAATCTGATCCCAGCATAACTCATCTCCCAAGATCTCTCTGCCTCCCTCTTCTCTCCTAGCCCTGTTAATTTACCTGCTACTCCTTAAACATTCCCTATACAGTTAACCCTCCATATCCGCAGCTGGTTGAATCTTCAGGTGCCAAATCTGCGGATATGGAGGCCATCACATTCATAGTACTATGCATTTTACATCAGGGACTTGTGCATCAGTGGGTTTTTGTGGGGCGGGGACTCCTGGATACACTATGGATACCAGGGATGATTGTACCTTCCTGTTTCTGAGCCTTTACTTCTTCCTGTATGAGAAATACCCTTCTTCCTCCGCCACATTGGTAACCTGATGTTTTATGCTTCCTTCAAGGCCCAGGGAAAAAACCCTTATTCCTACAAGAAGTTTTCTCTGATTCTCCCAGTGAGAATTTATATCCTCTTCCCTGTATTCCCATAGTCCTTTGAATTTTATAATAGCACTTATCATAAGCTGGTTTGTGTTATAGTTTAGATCAGAGTCTCCGGAGAACAGAAAGGATGTTTCATTGCTGCTTGTGTTGTAACGCCCTTTCCCTAGTATCTACTAGCAGGCACTGTGGTGGAGATAGCTACCTGCTCACCAGAATCCATTCTCTCCTTCTTTCCTAGCCAAAGAGCTGTAGTTAGAATGGGGCAGCCACATGTGGTCATATTTCTGAGTTCTCCCAAATTGAGTATGAGAAGAATTTATGTGTATGTGTAATCCTTCCAGGTCTGGACCTCAAAACTGGTACAGGAACTTTCCCATGTTTTTTTCCTGCTTTGAGCTGGAACTGGCATACAACAGGTACCCAGCTTCATAAGCAATACCTTGTGACCAAGTGGAGATGAGTCCCCTGCCAAGCTGGAACACTCACTCAAGAATTTTAAGTGACAGGAAAATAAACCTCTAACTTTTTAGTCCACTGATTTCTTACTGAGTTACTTTGTTACAGCAGCTTTATCTCATCCTAATTAATACTTCACTCAATCAATAATTTTTAATTAAAAATTAAAGCAGCACCACAAAAGTCTTTTGAACTGCATTTAAATTATCCAAAGCATCCAGAAAACCTTTTGGTCAATTAGCCAAATAGCCATAGATCTAGAATCCACCTGGTCAGTCATTCAGTGGGCCAGTCAGTTAATCAGGCAATGTCCTTCTGACCAGGCCAGGGTGATAAAAGTGACCTTCACTTATCCCCTGTGACCTTTCCTGGTCTTACCTAGAGGAACAAGAAAACATTTAAAGAAGTTGGAGATGGAGGACTCAAATTCAGGGCAGTATAAGAGCAAGTGTCAATAACTCCTACCAGAAAATGGACAACCAGGTAAATGTGTTCTTTCATTTGCTGACAATTTTTCCACTCATTTAGATATGTGAGATCATACTAGCCCAATTTTTTTAGCAGACTTTTTTTATTGTGGCTAAATACATGTAATATAAACATTACTATCTTAATCACTTTTAAGTATACAGTTCAGCGGTGTTAAATATATTCACATTGTTATGCAACCATCAACACCATCCTTATCCATAGCTCCTTTCATCCTATAAAACTGAAACTCCATGCCCATTGAACAATAACTCCTTATTCTCTCCTTCCCCAAGTCACTGGCAGTCACCTTATACTTTCTGTCTCTATGATTTTGACTTCTCTAAATACCTCATATAAGTGGAATCATACAGTGTTTGTCTTTTCGTGGTTGGCTTATTTCACTTAGCATAATGTCCTCATGGTTCATGCATGTCATGGCATATTGTGGAATTTCCTTCATTTTTAAGGCAGAATAATATTCTGTTATATGCACAAACCATATTTGTTTATCCATTCATCCACTGATGGACATTAAGGTTGTTTCCACATTTTAACTATTGGGTATAATGCTACTCTGAATATTGGTGTTCAAATATCTCTTTGAGACCTGCTTTCAGTTCTTTTGGGTATATACCCAGGAGTGGAATTGTTGGATCATATGGTAATTGTATTTTTAATTTTTTGAGGAACCACCATACTGTTTTCCACAGGGGCTGTACTAGTTTACATTCCCACCAACAGTGCACAAGGGTTCCAATTTTTCCACATCCTCACCAACACTTGTTGTTTTCTGTTTTTCTGATAGTAGCCATCTTAATGGGTGTGAAGTAGTATCTCATTGTAGTATTAGTTTGCATTTCTCTAATGATTAATGATGATCAGTATCTTTTCATGTGCTTGTTAGCCATTCACATACCTTCTTTAGGGAATATTCTGTATATCTCTGTTAGATTTAGTTGGTTTATTGTGTTGTTTGAGTCCTCCTTTTCCTTACTTATCTTCTTTCTGTATGTCTGTTCTATCCACCATTGTGAGTGGGGTCTTGAAGTCTCCAACCATCATTGTAGAGCAGTCTATTTCTCCCTTCACTTCTGTCAGGTTTGCGTCATGTATTTTAATGATCTGTCATTAGGCGTGTAAATGTTTATATTTGTTATATGTTATTGCTGTATTTAAATTTTTATTACTGTGTAATGTCCTCCTTGTCTCTTGTAACTTTTTTTAATTTAAAATCTATTTTGGCGGGCTTCCCTGGTGAAACAGTGGTTAGGAATCTGCCTGCCAATGCAGGGGACATGGGTTCAAGCCCTGGCTGGGAAGATCCCACATGCCGTGGAGCAACTAAGCCCATGAGCCACAACTACTGAGCTTGCGCTCTAGAGCCCACAAGCCACAACTACTGAGCCCTCATGCCACAACTACTGAAGCCCACATGCCTAGAGCCAGTGCTACGCAACAAGAGAAGCCATCACAATGAGACGCCCAGGCAAGGCAACAAAGAGTAGTCCCCAGCTCTCTGCAACTAGAGGAAGCCTGCGCACAGCAACGAAGACCCAACACAGTCAAAAATTTAAAAATAAAATAAAATAAAATAATAAAATAAAATAAAATCTATTTTGTCTGGTATTAGTTAGTATCTTTTTCCATGCTTTCACTTTCAACCTTTGTGTTTTTGAATCGCAAGTGAGTCTCTTGCCCACAACATTTAGTTCAATCATATGTTTTAATCTATTCCATCAATCTTTGTCTTTGATTGGAGAACTTAATCCATTTACATATAAAGTAATTACTGATAAGCAGGGACTTACTTCTGTCATTGTGTTACTTGTTTTCTATATGTCTTACAGATTTTTTTGTTCCTCATTTCCTGCATTACTGTCTTTTTTTTTCTTTTTTTTTGGTTGGTCTTTTGTAGTGAAATGCTTAAATTTCCTTCTCATTTCCTTTTGTATACATTCTATAGCTATTTTCTTTGTGGTTACCATGGAAATTACACTTAACATCCTAAAGTTAAAACACTCTAATTTGAATTTATACCAGCTTTACTTTAATAACATAAAAAACTCTGCTCTTTTACAACTCCATCCCCACACCTTTCAGTTGTTGATGTAACAAAATCACATCCTTTCTTTTTTCCAGCTTTACTGATATAAAATTGATACATAACATGGTGTAAGTTGAAGGTATACAACGTGTTTGTTATATGTGTATATTACAAAATGATTATTGCAATAAGATTAGTTAACGTTCATCACCTCACATAGTTACATTTTGTGTGTAGAGGAAGGGGTGTGAACTTTTAAAATCTACTTTCCTAGCAACTTTCAAATTTACAATATAGTTTTGTTAACTATGGTCACCATGCTGTACATTACATCTCCAGAACTTATTCATCTTAAAACTGGAAGTTTGTATCCCTTGACTTTCACCCATTTCTCCCACTCCCCACCCCCTGTCCCTGGAAAACACCAATCTGTTCTCTGTTTCTACGAGTTTGGTTTTTTTAAGATTCCAAAATAAGTATTTGTCATACAGTATTTGTATTTCTCTGTCTGACTTATTTCACTTAGCATAATGTTCTCAGGTTTATTCCATGTTGTCACAAATGGCAGAATTTCCTTCTTTTTTAATAGCTGAAATATATATATATATATATATATATATATATATATATATATATATATATATATATATATCTCACATTTTCTTCATTCATCTGTCGCTGGACACTTACATTGTTTCCATGCCTTGGCTATTGTAAATAATACCGCCAAAAGCATGAGGGTGCAGTTATCTCTTCAAGATAGTGATTTCCTTTCCTTCAGATATTTACCCCAAACCGTGATTGCTGGATAATATGTAGTTCCATTTTTAATATTTTGAGGAACCTCCATACTGTTTTCTGTAACGGCTGCACCAATTTAATCCCCACTAACAGTACACAAGCGTTCCTTTTCTCCATATCCTCATCAGTACTTGTTATCTCTGGCCTTTTTGATAACAACAATTCTGACAGGTGTGAGGTGATATTTCATTGTGGTTTTGATTTGCTTTTCCCTGATGAATAGTGATGTAGAGCACCTTTTTATGTGCCTATTGAACATTAGAATATCTTCTTTGGAAAAATGTCTATGCAGATCCTTTGCTCTTTTCTTAATTTTTATTTATTTTTTGCTATTGAGCTATATGCGTTCCTTATATATTTTGAATATTAACTCCTTATCAGATATGTGCTTTGCAAATATTTTCTCCCATTCCATAAGATGCCTTTTCATTTGGTTTATCTTTTTTTTTTTGCTTTGCAGAAACATTTTAGTTTGATGTAGTCCCATTTATTTAATTTTGTTTTTATTGCCTTTGCTTTGGGTATCATATCCATAAAATCATTGCCAAGACCAATGTTAAGGAGCTCTTTCCCTATGTCACTTTACTGTGCAGCAGAAATTGACACAACATTGTAAATCAACTGTACCTCAATAAAATTTTTTTAAAAGTTATTCTCTTAAGACGTAGACCATCTCTAGTCATTTGAAGGAAGTTTGGAGAAAGGGTTCAGACAGTTCCAGTGATCAAGCTAGAAGAAAAGAAGTCAGACCAATCTCAAAGTATTCAAAAATACAGGATAAAAGAAACTAATAAAAATCACTGTTAGCATTCTTTCATGTGTTTGTTGGCAGTCTGTATATCTTCTTTGGAGAAATGTCTTTTTAGGTCTTCTGCCCATTTTTGGATTGGGTTGTTTGTTTTTTTGTTATTGAGCTGCATGAGCTGCTTGTAAATTCTGGAGATTAATCCTTTGTCAGTTGCTTCATTTGCAAATATTTTCTCCCAGCCGCATAGCACAGGGAGATCAGCTCAGTGCTTTGTGATCACCTGGATGATGGGTGGGATGGGGAGGGTGGGAAGGAGGGAGACGCAAGAGGGAGGAGATATGGGAACATATGTATATGTATAACTGATTCACTTTGTTATAAAGCAGAAACTAACACCATTGTAAAGCAATTATACTCCAATAAAGATGTTAAAAA